>CABHPH010145826.1:0-14300 GCA_902168325.1 Peromyscus nudipes | reverse complement strand
TGTGTGTGTGTGTGTGTGTGTGTGTGTGTGTGTGTGTGTGTGTGTGTATGTGTGGAGACAGGGTCTCATTCTGTAACCCAGGATGGTCTGGCACTCAGAGGTGCCCTCAGCTCCTGAGTGCTGGGATTCACAGGCAGCAGTCACCATGCCTGCCATGGACGTGTTGACTTGATTCTTGGGGCACAGTAAGGCGATGGAGGGGTCAACCTCTGCACTGTGTCTTTGGTATTCCGACTGTAAATGCCTGATCGTTGCCCTGTTACATGTAAGCAATTCTGCACCCTTTTTCCAGTACTATACAGGAACCCACTATGCCAGTCTTGTTCTTTACCATAGGGGTTCACAGGACATAAAATAGACATTGGGCTCTAAGCAACACCTAAAGAACCTAATAAAATAGTTGCATTTCATATGCATATTCTGCTTTTGTGACAGAAAGTGGGTTTTTGTTTGTTTGTTTTTGTTTTAAGACAGCTGTAGTTGTAACGTTTCTCCAATCCTGCCAGGCCCCCGCAGTCCCATGGCCCACTTATAAAATAATCACTCAGAAGCTTATATTAATTACAAACTGTATGGCCATTTGCTCAGGCTTATTACTGACTAGCTCTTACACTTAAATTAACCCATAATTCTTACTTATGTTTAGCCACGTGGCTTGGTACCTTTTCTCAGTTCTGCCTTGTCATCTTGCTTCCTCTGTGTCTGGCTGGCGACTCCTGACTCAGCCTTCCTCTTCCCAGAATTCTCCTTGTCTATTTATCCAGCCTATACTTCTTGCCTGGCTAGTGGCCAGTCAGTGTTTTATTTATCAACTAATCAGAGCAACACACATTCACAGCATACAGCACGACATTCCACAGCAGACAGCATCTTGCTCCATAGCCCAGGCTAGCCTGGAACTCACTATGTAGTCTAAGCTGCCCTTGAACTGTTGGTGATTCTCATGTCTCAGTCTCCTGAGTGCTGAGATTACAGATGTGCTTTCACCACATCTGGCTTCCTCCTCCTCCTCGCCACCCTCTCTCACTGTCGGTGTTAGGTCTCAGTACTGGATCCTTAGGTGTGTGACATCTGGAGCCTGGGCCTGCTTTATGGCCCTGGCACGTGCTTCTCTGTGTGAGCTTGAGCAGGTTTCTTGTTTCTCTGCCTTGGTTTCCTTATATGTAAAATGGACCTAACAACAGCATCTCATGGGGGTTTTGGAGATGGAAGGTTGTTCCAGGCCTGCAGCTCATGACTTAGACTAGTGCCCGACACACGGTAATTGTCATTGTCACTGAGGTAATAGCGGTTGTCTCTAAGAGGATTAGAATCAAAGGGGTTGCCTTCTGACAGACAACTAGGCAAAGGCATAAAGCACCTAATGCAGACACACGGTGGTGAGTTTAGAAAGACTTTCAGTGACACTGATAAAAACCAGAGTAGGCAATCCCTCAAATGAGATTTATTGCTACCTGATTCGTAGATTTGGGTATTAATTTGCCCAGAAGCATCAATTAGATGAACACTTAATTTAGATCAGATTATTAAAGTAATAACTTCACAGCACAAGATTTGAAGACAAAAAAGACAGAAATCAAAGTCACTCATCCCTCTACCACTAAAAATAATTACTACTGGGGCTGGAGAGATGGATCATCAGTTAAGAGCACTGGCTGCTCTTCCAAAGGACCCGGGTTCAATTCCCAGTACCCTCATGGTGGCTCACAATGGTCTGTAACTCTAGTTCTAAGAGATCTGAGACCCTCACATAGACATACACGCAAGCGAAACACCATTGCATGTAAAAAAAAAAGTTGTCTTCGAACCTCTGTATTCATGCTGTGGTATGCCCTACACACACACACACACACACACACACACACACACACACACACACACAAGAATGTACACACACTAATAATAAAGAAACAAATACATATTTAAAAAATAATTATTACTAACATTTTGCTACACAATTTTGTATGTTATGTGCCACTTTCTGTAGAGTTTCCCCGGTGCACACATACACGTGTGTGTGTTTATTTTTCAAAATCAAGGACGTTCAAGAAACTCGTATATACTAGCTTCCATAGCTGCCACACAAAGTCCCTCAAACTAGGTCACTTAAGACAACAATTCATTCTCTCCCCGTGCTAACAGCCTGCAAACAAGATTCCAGCAAGGCCTGGTGGTCCAGGGGTGGGGTGGAGAGGGGTGGGGACCCTTCCTCGCCTCTTTCATCCCTTCGCTCGGCTTGCAGGAGCGGAACCCCCGACCTGCCTGTTTTCACATGACCTTTTCCCGTGTGTCTATTATGTGTTCACAGGACCTGTGAGGCTATCAGTCACGGGATTTCATTCTCTCCTCCTTGTGCAGTATGATCTCTTCTTAGCTAGCTCATCTGCATATGTCCCACATTCCACAGTTCCAGATAAATCCGGATATCCAGCCTGGAGCACCACTCGACCAACAGTGCAGCGCAGAATGAAGACATTTGACTTCACCCACATAGCACGCTGTTCGTCCTTCCATCCCGCAGTGGCCCAGAGCGCAAGCAGTATTGGAATGCCCTTTCACTCTGGCCTCTAGGCCAGGCTGTGTAGTCCAGTTTCATTCCAGACCTCACTCTCTTGAGCGTCTGTTAATTGGCGTGGGTAGGTGTGGTGCACCGGGGTGAAATTTGGTGCTTCTGTTGTTATCCAAGACCCACGAGAGAAAACTGGCCTTCCTAGAGTCACAGAACCCATAGCTCGAATTTCACCAATGCACAGTATTACAGTTAGCCTCAGAGTCAGCTGCCATGGTAACCACAGTCATTGTAGGGTCACGTGACCTCCCCCAAATTGCTGCCCTCAATGGATTCGTGTCTGCTTGTTCATGGGCCCAGGGTGCTCTTTCATTTTCCACATTTGTTTATTGTACAGCTGACCACCAGGTCATCTTTATCCACCTTCAATGTGAAATTATTTCAAGACACCTTTGTCTGACCCTGGCGATGGATTTACTTAGGATCCTCCCAATTTACCCCAGAGAAAGTATCTAATGATGAACTTCCGGGAAAGTTGTTATCATCTCAGCCTCTTTCCAGGCAGATCCTCTGGGGCTCCTTCTCCTCCATAGAAAAACTGCTAGTCAGAAGCAGTGGGAGAAACTGTTGGCTCCGCAGGAAAGGCGCTGTCTTCCCCTGGGCAATGGCTGTCTGTCCTCCGGTGCTTCAGGTAAATAACGGTGGTGTCACTTTTCCCCCAAAGAAGAATAACGTGTTTGAGGGGTCCTGCAGACCCAGGGGCACCTGTTGAAAGTCTCAAGTCTCCTCTGCTTTAGAAATGGCAGATCATTGTCTTACATAGGCTACTTCCCTTTCTTGTGAATACATAACTTAACTTTCCTCACATTTTCATATCTTGAGGTGATTTCCCACCATGAATCAACTGGGATGGAAATCCTCATTCATTAAATAAAAATATGTTAAGCACCAATGTGCTAGCCATTCTTTCAAGCCCGGTAGGATTTGAAGGTCTCTTCTTCAAATAGCCCACACTTAGTGCCTGTGGGGAAGAAGAGCAAACAACCACAGGAAAAATGGAAAATGGGGCTAGGATGATAGCTCAGTGGGTAAAAATGGTGCCATGAAAATGTGAGTCTCCACAACCCTTGTAAAATCCAGATGTGTAGTACCTGTATCTAATCCCGAAGTTCCTACAGGGAAAGAGAGACAAGAATCCTCAGGAGTTCCCAGGTCAGCTCACCTGCTGCATGCAGCAGTGAACTACAAAAATCCTCAGACAAGGTAGATACCTGAGCTTGTCCTCTAACGTCTACGTTCCAACTGTGGCTCACACATTTACACACACACACACACACACACACACACACTCTGAAGCGGCGCTAGATGACGTCACCTGCCCTTTGATGTCACCTGTCCAGTCTGCTAGGCTGTGAAGGGGTTTTTAATAAAGCAAGCCACATCATATGTAGATTTGTCTCTTTTGTTTCCTGTTTTGTTAACAGAATCAGCAGAAATCAACTCACACTGCAGAATTCCTACCTAGAGCAGTGTACATTTTATAAAGGAAAATGATGAATATGCTGGGTCAGAGAATCAACAGCCGCTCACAAAACACAATTAAAAGTGTCCACTCCACACCCCGTGTGAGTCCATTGGAAAGGACGGCAGTGAGGACAGAAGAGCAGCCGGCGGACCACGTCCTGGTGAGGTGTGGCAGAGGGTATTCACGGCGGCTTCTGTTTTCTTGAGAGATTCCAGAATTTTATACTTCCCATAGCCTTGTCAACAACCAAGTAGGCACGGAATGAAAACCAGCAGAATTACCTAGACTCTGAAAGCAAATTTCCGCAACCTCCTATTTCAATTTCTTTACTGAAGAGACCCTGCCTGCCTGCAAAATGCTGTCCTGAATTTCAAACACATGAACATTTTTGGCCCACCAAAAACCAAGTTTTTCACAATGTAACATTTTAAATAGCCACATGTCTAAGTGTCTAAATGTTCTCAAGCTGGATTCCTGCACTTTTTAAAAGTGTGTGTGTGTGTGTGTGTGTGTGTGTGTATGTGTGTGTGTGTGGCATATGTGACAGATGTGTATATGTGTGATGTATGTGTGAGAGAGAGGTGTATGTGTATGATGGGTATGTATGTATGGTGTGTTTGCTGTGGTGTGTGTGTATGTGTGGTGTGTATGCTGTGATATGTATATATATATGTGTGTATGTGTGTGTGGTGTGTGTGTGATATGTGTGTGTGTGGTGGTGTGGAATATTTTAAGATGTGTTACATTCATTTATGATGTGGAATATTTATTTAATCATGCAAAGATGTGTTGCATTCTTTTAACTCTGTGAAGCTGTGTTACTTTGCCTGTCTCAAACACCTGATTGGTCTAACAAACAGTTGAACAGTCAATAGTTAGGCAGGAGAGAGAAATAGGTGGGGCTGGCAGGTAGAGAGAATAAATGAGAGAAAGAGGGAGATGGAGGAGAGAAGAAAAGGAGAGGAGGACATCAGCCATCCAGCCTCATAGCCAGCTATAGAGTAAGAAGGAAAGAAAGGAATATAGAACAGACAAAGGAAAAAGCCCAGAGGCAAAAGGTAGACTGGATAGTTTAAGTTAAGAAGAGCTGGTTAGAAACAAGCCAAGCTAAGGCCGCACATTCATAAGTAAGAATAAGACTATGTGTGTGATTATTTGGGGGCTGGGTGGTGGGCCCCAAAGAGTTAAAAAACAAAACAAAACAGCTATAGTGTGATGTGTTTGCTCTGTGTGTGTGTGTGTGTGTGTGTGTGTGTGTGTGTGTGTGTGTGTGTTTTCACTTATCTATTTAGGGTTGTGTAACAAACTACCTCAAAGCTTGGTGGCTTAAGACAGAAGCCACATTTGATTATTCTTACTGTTTGTGAACCAGGACTTGGGCCTTCAATGGGTAATTCCTATGGTCTGTGTCACAACAGTTCAGTCATTCAGTAGAATTCAGCTGGTGGCTGATGGGCCTGGAGTGACTGGGAGAGCTTCAGTCCCATGTGTGACTCCTTGATGGCTAGAGAGCCCGCCCCTTTATCGCTAGAGAGGTCTTTCTAGCAGGGTAGACAGTTTCTTGCCTGGAGGCTCAGGGTTCCAGGCCAGCATTCAAATAAGCAGGGGTCAGGTAGGAGCTGCTGTTCTTTAATGCCCAAGCCAGGCCCTGGTATAGAGTCTGCATTCTCTTTCTCAAAACAGTGCAAGAGCCCACTAGGGTAAATGGAGGTGATACATATACCTTATACCTCAAATAAAAAACATGTAAAAGAATATGTAGGCCTGAGCACATAGCTCAGAGAGAAGAGGTCCTGAGTTCAACTCCCTAGCAGTAAAAAAGAAAAAGACATCTATATTCACTTTTCATTTGCTACAGTACATACCAGTGGTTTTCAACCTGTGGGTCACGACCCCTTTGAGGTTATTCCTAAAAACATCCTTACACTTACATGTCTTTGGCGGTCCCTGTGTTTACGGTGAGCAGCAGTTAGTACAGAGACTCCTAACTGCTCAAAGTTCTGAGAATAAGGGACTGTGACGTGCTCGGCCCTAAACTGGGAGTCTATCACCTCCTCAGAGGCCCGTGGAACATCACAGAATACATTTTCAGGACTAAAAAATCCCAAAGCTGTAAAACAGATTCAGATCCCTGGTCTTCTGTCTCATTCCCTTACCCACTTCCTCTGCACAGATAACACTTCATTACTTATATAGTTTATTACTTAAAATATTAATATATAGGCATACGTATATGTACGTATATTTTTTCCTACTTGCCCCATTCTTACACAAATGGCAGTGTCTTTCTATGTTCTGACTCTAGTGAATGCATTCCTAAACTTGCTATATAGCCCAGGTTGGCCTTACACTCGTTCTTGGCTGTCCTCCTGTCTCAGCCTCCCAACTGCTAGGCTTACAGGCATGAGCTGTCAAACCCAGCTATTCAGTGAGTGTTTGTCAGCCCCCAGTGTAGACCGTCTCTCTCTCTCTCTCTCTCTCTCTCTCTCACACACACACACACACACACACACACACACACACACGCACACAGGACTGTTATTATTATGGAACCAGGGGAGAAGTGGGTGGGAAGGTAATGGTGTCAGAGAGAACTCTGGTGTGCTGAAGCCTGACTCCAATTCTCTCATTAATGGAAAGGAAAGAATTAGCGCTCAGAGACAAGTGGAAGGGAAGTGGGTGGGCGGGCACCCAAAGGAGCGTTGCCTCCTTTCTAATTCTGCCCCAGCGCGGCTCTGCCTCTTCGGATGCCTTTACTACGGACTGAACTGTATTGGTTGTGTAACTCCGAATCACACTGCTGAGCTCCAGCTTTACTCTTCCGACCATAGATCGGAATCTACAGGGAATGAGCCAGGAAGGAAGCGCGGGTCGGTGGCTGGTTAGGGTTATTGATAGCACTGTGGTTTAACACAGAACGTTTTGTTTCACGATCGGGTTTTCAAAATTCTCAAACATATCATTACACCCACACCAAGAACACAAAGAAACAGCTTATCTTGGAACTAAGAGTTTGATGGAGGGGCGACTCGCAGGGAACCGAAGCAATCGGCGGGCGCACTTTCAAAGAGCTAAGTGAACCGTTTCCAAAACTCAACAGAAGGTCCCAGCTGCGAGCACGTCTCAGGTCTTTCCTTTGTAACCAGGCGTCTGTTAAATCTTTCACAGGAGGTGCCACCCTGCCCTGTGTATGTCCCAGTGGCCTCACCTGTCATGGCTGTATGGACAGATTCTTCGGGATTCAGAAGCCCCACTGTGCAGCATCACGTGTCGAACCCTTTGAACCTTGACACATACAAGCAATAGTGTCCTCTGACTTTCCTCTCAAGGATTCCGCTGACATACGTGCATAGTGTGTGGGTCTGTCTGTTTTCACTCCTTCTCTTCTTCTTCCTTGTTTTTGTTTTTTGTTTTTCAAGATAGGGTTTCTCTGTGTAGTCCTAGCTGTCCTGAAACTCACTATATAGACTAGGCTGGCCTCAGACTCACAGAAATCCGCCTGCCTCTACCTCCCAAGTGCTGGGATTAAAGGCGTGTGCCACCCCCGCCAGAGACTTCTTCCTGTCTTAAATGACTTGAGTGTTTCCTGCACTCATAGTCTTATCAAACATGATATGTTGATCTACATATTTGGTATATATATATTAGGTTTTTTCAAGACGGAGTTTCTCTGTGTAACAGCCTTGGCTGTCCTGACACTCGCTCTGTAGACCAGGCTGGTCTCTGCCTCCTGAGTCCTGAGATTAAAAGTGTGTGCCATCACCACCGAGCCCATGGCAAATATCTTAAAGAGCATGCTGGTCAACTGTGGGGAACATGGGTCAATAATTCAGACAGCTTCTGAAAAGAACTACTTGGAGAAACTAGAAAATAGTATTTAGCTGTTCTTTTTTTTTCTGTAAAAGAAATTTTAAAGGTGATTTTAGAAACAGTACCCAGTCTACACACTTTTGCATACTATTGAATATATTCTCAAAGCAGCCTCATTAGGCCATCTTCCTTCCCACAAACCAAGCTGACTTTAGGCCCTGTTGGTGCTGAAGGCACCATGAGTTCCTTCAACCCTGCCAACAGAACCCTGAACCTTCAGCTGTTGTGCCCCGTGGTAAGAGTGACTTCCTTCTCTTGAGCAAGGAGGCCTTTCTGGAAACTTCTGGACCTTAGAAAGACACAGAATGAGACTGTCTTTGGGGGCCTCACCCCCGCATTAGATGCCTAGAACTGTGGAAAGCCTCTTGAAATTGTAGGAAAGGAGGCAAGAAGAACCTGTGCAAGCCGGAATGGTAGTGGAAAGTAGGGGAGTGATGTAGACTCAGTTAACCGAGCCAAGGTCTGCTCTACCTATGCGCTATGTAACAACCCTTGCTATTTTAAGTAGCTCGTTTTGATGGCCAGGTTTTTTCTATTCTTCACAGCAGAAGGCAGCCTAAATCCCGTGTCCACCTATACAAGCTTAGGCTTGGTCCTTTGGCTTCAAGGGGACCACCTGCACCCGTGTGAGCTCAAGTCTAGTTCTTCCTAAGGCTCGGGATGCGGTTCTCAGTTTCACCTGAACACTGAAGTCACTCGGCAGCACTAAGAATATGTTATCCTGGTCTTCACCCTGTACTTCTGAAACAGTTAGCCTAACTGGGATCTGCAGCATAAGACTATATTTCCAAAAAGCAACTAGGCAATTTAAACCTGAGAACCACTGCTCTCTAAGACCCAAAGGACACAGAGGGTACATTTGGGGACACCGCTGTGGTGTCTTCCTGTCTCCCACCCACTGTTCTTAGGTCTTCTCAATTAGTAAGTGAACCAGGAATTCTAGTTTACCTACAACAATGCCAGTTTGTAACTGTAATTGAAAAACCCTTTATTCTTAAAAAAAAAAATTTGTTCTTATTTAGGTGACCAGAGGACTCTAATCAAGATTCTCAACACCACCACTCCCCAGCCCCAGGATGGTGTGTGCCAAGGATCCTTCAGTTTGCCAAGGTTTTTCCTAGGTGCTGGGATCTCAACCATGGAGACTTGATTTTAGGGCAGGTTGTTGGTTTGGAAGAATCTGCTATCTCAAAGAAAGCTGTCTTTCCTAGGTACTGGGTATCCTGATTTGTTGCTGGTGCGTGTGTACTCCCACCTAAAGGTAAGGAGATATTCTAAAAGACTCCTGGGTTTGCCACCCCAGGGGTCCCTGGCAACACACCCTGTTGCTGTCCTCAGAACTAGGAGACAAAAGCGTGCTGCAGAGCTGCTGAAGAAGCAAAACTCTTGATTGGCGGGGCTGGGATGATGCTCAAAACTCGGAAGAGTCTCGGAGAGAGGGAAGTACAGGGTATAGAAAGCAGCACCCAAGGGAGAGATATTCAGCTGCCTTGCCATAAAGCAATGCAGTAATGGCAGCTTGTGTGGGCTTAATAAGGTGTCGTGCAAGTAGCCAAGGTGTGGGCAGGAGACGGAAGCTGACCCACCTACGAGGGCAGGCCGAGATCAGAGAGACCGGTGCGTCTCTGGTGACTATAAAGAAGTCTAGGGGGACTGCTCATTGGCCTCCAGGAAGCTATGATGAAGACCCCTAAATAAAATGGAAATACCCAGGCTTCCCTCATCCACTGTCTTTATGGTTTAGGTGTTTAGAAGTTAAAAGTTAGAAAGATTATTCTGTTACAGGACAAAGTTAAGGGCTCTTGGAATTGTCTAGAAACATTGATCAGTCATTAAAGACACTAAAATGTGAGGCTAGAGGGTGGCTCAGTGGTTATGAGTGCTAGCTGCTCTTCCAGAAGACTGGCACTCTCATGATGCCTCAAACTCTCTGTGACTCCAGCCCCATGGGATCCGACTCCCTCTTCCAGCACTGTATGCACACAGTGCACAGACGTACACACGGGCAAAACATCCATACACACAAAAATAGGAACAGAACTTTTAAAAGAGACTTACATGTCAGAGAACTTAGGAGTTTACATTAGGACTGGAAACTGGATGTTCCAGTGTCCTGCTCTTATCCAGAGACAAGCGTAGCTGGAGTTTTCTCTCCGGGTCCTACCAAACCCTGGCAGTCCGACAGCCCACTTATAAAATAAACACACAGACGCTTATATTATTTACAAACTGTTTGGCCTAATGGCTCAGGCTTCTTGCTAACTGTTCTTATATCTTAAATTAACCCATTTCTATAAATCTATATCTTGCCACGTGGCTCGTGGCTTACCGGCATCTTCACATGCTGCTTGTCATGGCGGCAGCTGGCAGTGTCTCCCTGACTCAGCCTTCCACTTCCCAGAATTCTCCTCTCTCCTTGTCCCACCTATGCTTCCTGCCTGGCCACTGGCCAATCAGTGTTTTATTTATTAACATATTTGCCATACAGAATGATATCCACAGCAGACAAGAGCTTTCCTGTCCCTCTAGGAAAATACCGGAGTCAACTAGGGGCTGTGTCCATTCGGCATTGCTGTGTAATTGACTACTCAAAGCCAGGTGGCTTAACACTGTCTCCATGGTTTAGTTGCTCATAATTTTGATATTAGGCCAGGGATAGGTTGGTGCTACCTAGTGATGCTTCATGTAGCATCTGCTGGGACACTTGATTTTCAAGCTGACTAGTGGTCAGGGGCCTTGATTCTTTTCCATGAGAAAAGTGGCCACTTAAGTCTTTCACAGCATGGAGAGCAGATTCCAAGGATAGAAAGAAAACTGCATGTATGCTTTATAGCCAAGGCCCAGGAGAGGCATGTATATCACTTTCACTGTCTTTATATCAGGCCCAGACCACATGTAGAGAGATGGGAAAACTCTGCCTTTCAGTGAGAAAAGTAACAGAGAATGTGCACTCTCTTTAATGGACCCCATGGATCATGGGAAAGGTTAAAAGTAGAATGTCAAACCAGGCATGGTGGTGCATTCCTTTAATCTCAGCACACAGAAGCAGAAACAAGTCAGTCTCTGAGTTCAAGGCCAGCCTGGTCTACAGAGAAAGTTCCAGGACAGACAGGGCTATGCAGAGAAACTCAGTTTTGAAAAAACAAAATAATAAAAAAAAAACAAATAAAAAAGTAGACTATCAAAACAGATGACAACTTCAATGAGAAAGTGTCTGTCCTTGCAAGGAGGAAGGAAAAATGAACTTGGGGAGTTTGTTTCTGGCAATTCATTGATGAAGCAACAGAGAACATCACTATTACCATCACTACCACAGCTCATTGCCCACCTGCTCCTACTGAATTTGCACAGCCAGATCAACAACAACAAAATGCATACCTATGTGTGCAAATGAAACAAACAAATGAAGAGATTGACGTGGCAAATAACCTGAACCTGGAGAGAGCAGGCCTTTCCTTACGTTTGAAATAGTCTAGTGGAACTTAATACAGACTCATGCAAACATGTCGTTGATATTTTTCATTTTGTGGATACGAGCTTGAATCACCCTCGTATTTAGGAAAAACTCCTTACTATGTATGGCTGTTGGGTCCCTAGAGATTTGACCCCTTCAGGGAAAGATGGAGGAAAAAAAGACTTAATTTCCTTCCTGGGAGGAGGGTGTACACATATGATTCTGTCTCTTAGACTCCCTCAGCCCAGGATGTAAACTCTGGTCTAGGGGACAGAAGAAAGGGTGGATAGAATTCCTTTTTTTTTTCTTTCCTTGGTTTTTAGAAACAGGGTTTTTCTGTATAGTTTTGGTGCCTCTCCTGGATCTCACTCTGTAGCCCAGGCTGGCCTCGAACTCACAGAGATCTGCCTGGATGTGCCTCCTGAGTGCTGGGATTAAAGGTGTGTGCCACGGCTGCCCAGCCGATAGAATTTTTGAACAGTAGATGTGGAGGGATGTGATGATGGCTTAAAAAAAAAAAAGGCAGCCAAGAGCAATGATGCCAACCTCAGGGGTGTCAGAATCCCAGGGAGTGCCATGTGTTTCTTAAGCACCACCCTCCTCAATCTCTTGTTCCTGTTTCTCTTCAAGCCTGACAGGTTTTGATGTCCCAAACCCTTCTAACAATTCCTCAAGGATAAGCAAGGTTGCACTCCATTGGCTGAAGCACAGACTGATAAGGGAGCTGCCTAGTGCAGAGTGGACGGTAGTGAGAAGTCACGGCACAGACAGGGAATGGCACACAGAACAACATCTAGAAGGAAGCGCATGGCTCAGATATAGATGTTAGATTTCCAAGTATGTGCTCAGGTTGTGGGCATGTGCAGGAAGACACAACCACTCCCTGATGATTGTTTAGCAAAGACACAGTAGAAAGGTGAGTCTACTTGATAGTTGCAAAGGAAAACAGTATTTATTGAAAACAGAAGGAAATATATATCCTGACTGGAAAGTCTACATGTGTTTAGCTTTCTGGTGATACAGTCATTCAACTTACCTGAAGCATGAAGGACTGGCTGAGGGTTCGGAAGGTTTGTGGTTGCTACATCCTAATGATGTTGGAGGCTAAGGTGTCTTATCTGCTTTCTGTTGCTCTAACAGAATGCCTGAGGCTGGGTAAAGAACAGATGGTCATATGGCTCACAATTCAGAAGCAGTGATCCAAAAGCACGGTGCCAGCCTCTAGCGGGGCCTTCTTGTTGCTAACCACGTGGCAGAGGACATCAGTGTTAGGTAGGGGAGCACAGATGCTTCTCCTTTCTGCTTCTTACAGAGTCACTTACGCTACCACACAGGCCTCACTCTCCTGACGTCTAATCCTAATTATTTCCCAAAGGCCTGACCTCCAGGTTTCCAGCTCGTGAAGTCTGGAGGACAGTGCCATGCACTGGAACACAGACGTCAGACTTTATTTGGTTGGTCCAATGGAATAGAGAATGCTGGTGTTCAGGAGAATCCCTTGGCCAGGGATGCATTCAAGGATACAAATCTGGTGGCCATGGGTGAAGTGGCCAGTGAGGACCCTGCTGAAGGCCCGGGTCACTCTGAAGTGCGCTGATGGGGGTAGAAATGGGAAGAACCAGTGTGCAAAAAGGAAATAGGGATTTGTAAACTGACGGCTCCCCTGCTTCAAACACCCACAGAGCTGACTTTCGGCATGCGGCTACACAGTCTCTGTGTTTATAAATACACTGTATTTACATACAGTGGAAAGAAAGACGGTGACACATCCATATGCTGCCGTAAAATAATTCTCCTCAACTATTTGACTGGAGAACTTGCTCCATACATTAGTAAAAAAATAGGATAAGCCGTCAGAAAGGAAACTCTGTATCTTTCTATGAAAGTACTTGTGTGTGTCATGTATTTATATGTGTGTATGTGTATGCATGTGTGTATGTGTATATATGTGTGTATATATATGTATGGTATGCACCTATGTATGTGTATGTATGAGTATTTGCATGTATACACACATATATATAAAATGCAGTATACAGCAAAAATCTTAAACTTCAAAGGATTTGTCAAATTCCTGAGGATTTTTGGAACTCTGTTCTTGCTGCAGTTGGAACTGGTGATGGACACCAGGGAAATTCATTCACTGAGTGTGTCAGAGGAAAATAATCTTGGTACTTCCTGGGGCAGTGACATTTTGGAGACTCCTTAAGAATAAGTGAAAGCAACCATGTGATTTGCAACTTTCCTTCCATAATCCGGTCAAGTCTATTGATTCTGCTTCGTAATTTAATTTGAAACTTGAACCTCTTCACTATCACCCACAAAACTCAATCCCAAACTACCCTCCGCATATATCCTATCAGAGTTAGCCCCTGGCTCTCTCGGGAAGAGAGAGGCTGGTCATCATTGTCTGTTTCCAGTCTCCCTTCTCTCCCTTTGCTAAATCAACACACAGCAAGCAGGTCCCTGACTCCTGCACCAACCACACTGCGACCAGATCCAAGACTGACCTACATGGTTTTCTTCTTCAGGAGTTTGGAATTCGGACTCAGCTACACCGACAAGCTGTTCAAGCATTGGGTTTGAAGACTCTGGGGGACCTGGTGGCCATTTGAGGGGAGCCAAGGAAACAGAGAAAGCAGGGTTTATCCGCAGCAAGAGTAGGGATGAAGTATGGAGGATGCATTGGCCCAGAAGGAGCAAGAAAGAGGAGAGAGGCACCTAGAGGGGGAGGGGCAAGGGGAGGGGGAGACCCTTGGCTTAACTACCTGGTTCCTATGATATTTCTCCTTCCAGCTCCTGGATCTGGTGAAACCAGGATGTACCTCCTTCCCTGGGGTCAAGCCCTTTCAGACAGCCTTGAAACACCCCTGCCTGACTTTCAGAAGCAATTACTGTTTTTTGTACCAAACATTCCCTGATCAGCAATCTATGGTATTTAA
>CABHPH010145824.1:11492-56019 GCA_902168325.1 Peromyscus nudipes | reverse complement strand
GCAGAACAGAATTCTATAAAAGGACAACCCCCCTTTTGAGCGGAGAGTCGAGTTGTTGCTTCAGGGAGTGACTAGCGAACTGAAAGCAGTTAAGGCTCTTAGCTCTGACCTCTTCGGCTTTTCTCTTTACTTGGATAGTGTGTTTCTTTTTTAGCTACAAAGTTACAACTACAGATGGTTCTCTACAGAATGATGAAAATATTCTTTAGTTATATGGGTGATTGCAGCAAAATGTATAAATATATTTTAAAAACTACACAGTTACACAACTTAAATAGTGGATATTATAATATGTGAAATAATTCATTAAAATTCTGAAATAAATTATATTGATAATAACAGATGATACTTGGCATATGGGACAAGAAGAATTTTGTAGTACACTGACGTTTTGACTATTAAAAATAGGTACAAAACACAGGTTTGTGAGAAATTATAGCAATACACATGAAAATTAGTATTAACTATAATAATTGGACCACATGTGTGTATCTCTGCCTGAAACAGTATGATTAATAATATAATATGCATAATAAAAAAGTTTACTGAGTTTTGGTCAGTAAATTTGAGCAGAATTAAGTTAGCTTTTTTCAAGGAAAATAGATCAAGAGAGATATTTGTACATTAAATAAATAATTCTATTAAAGATTACAAAAATGAATAATCAATTTGATAAGTGGGTAAATATAATGAATAGACACTTCTCTAAGGAAGAAGTACAGATGACCAATAGATAAATGAAAAATGCTCAATGATTTTAGTCACAGGTAAATTCAAAACTACTTTGAGATTCCATTTTGATCCTGTGACAATGGCTAATAATAAAAAGCAGCAAAATGTTATTAATAATGGACAGATATGTAGGAATTTTTTTAAATTTTTTTATTCATTTTACATACCAACCACAGATTGCCCTCTCATCCCTCCACCGACCTTCATCCAACAGGGTAAGTTCTCCCATGGGGGGACAGCTAAGCCTGGTACATTCAGTTGAGGTAGGACCAAGCCCATCCTCACTGCATCAAGGGTGAGCAAGATGTCTGACCATTTGGTTGAGCTGGGGGAGGGACAGAGTGGGAGAGCAATGAAAGGGATTTCTATATATTTACAATAGGGGTATAGTGTACTGCAGCTGCTATGGAAGTAAGAATGGAAGTTCTTAAAACATAACCTACCATATAATCTAGCTATAATAGTCCTGGGAATATGCCCAAAGGAATTGATGTCATTGTACTAAAATGGTATCTGCTTATCCATGGTTGTCTTGGCACTGCTAACAATAACCAAGCTATATAACTCTCCTGTATGTCTATTAACAGATGAATCAATAAAGAAAATGTGCTGTATACACACACTGGAATTTAATACAGTACTAAAGATGAACAAAATCACATTTGTAAGAACATGCACTGGAGATTATTATATTAAGCACAATAAAACAGACCCCGAAAGAAATTATGTTCCCTCTCCTATTTAGAACCTAGAGTTCACATACTTATGCATGCACACTTAGAGAAGACAAAGAAACAGAAGGTAGTCTACTTTGGAAGAGCAAGGGAACTATCAGGAAGAATAAGGTAGTAGACTATATCAGGAAGAATAAAGGAGTAGACTAGGACAATGGTGAATGAATAAGGTACAATGAAGAAAATAATTCTATCAGCAGTCCAACAAGTAATACATCTAAATAAAAGTAATAAAGTTTATGATACATAAAAAATATTTTGCTGGGCGGTGGTGACACATTCCTTCAATCCCAGCACTCAGGAAGCAGAGCCAGGCAGATATCTGTATGTTCATGAGTTCGAAGCCAGTAAGGTCTACAGCGTGAGATTTAAGACAGGCACCAAAACTACACAGAGAAACCCTGTCTCAAAAAACAAACAAAAAAAAAGAAGAAGAAGAAAAATCTTGGACTATTTTTATAGATTATCTGTATGTGTGTATGTTTTTATATTGACTATGTAATAGCATGGATTGATAAGTGAGTGCTCATGTAAATTTTCATTGTTAAATTAGCTCAGAATCCTTTTAGTTCATGATATAACCATTGTTTTATGGAACACAGTAAGTTTCAGCAGCTAGACACATTAAGCTAAGTGACATGTTCAGATACACTACTTAGAGGTAAGTAGTCTTAATGCCTGAAGAGAGGAGATTTAATAAACATAGCCATGTTGGGGAACATAAGAAACACATCAAAATTCAAGACCCACCTCAGATAAATACACACATTTCAAATTTAAATGTGCATAGGAATTTTTAGATAAATGTGTTTATATTTCTCTATATACTAACTCACAAAATGAAGAATGCAGCTATTAGAACTAAAACAAAATATACATTTAAATTATTTTTCTATTTACACTTAAACATATATTTTTACAAAAACACATTTAACAAGTAAGGCAGTTTGATACAGGTTAAGAACTGAGCCAAAGACTACAAACATATTTGTAGTCATAATCTTAAAGAAAAGAAATTCATTATTTAGGTTCTATCAAGTTGTATTATGGTAATTTGGAATTTAAGCAGTAAATTTATCAAATGTTTATAATTTTCACAATCATAAGAGAGGCTTTGGAAAAATGAGGATGAAAAAATTGAGGTGAATATTTTAAAAATGCTTGGATATATTTGAAAAGAAAATAAAAAACTGTCAACACACATACAATTTTTCCTACTCCACAATTTAGTAAGAAAATATGATTTTGTATTATGTTATTTAAAGTGAATCAGAAAAGAAAGAATATGGCTTCATACATAGCACTTTCTAAAGTGACTTCAGTTTTCTAAACTTTATGAATTATTTTGAATTCTATGTAGGTGGTACTCATTAATGAAAAATACAAAGCAATGTTCAGAAATGATGTTACAAGTATATAAAAATTGTTCCTAATGACTTCAAATGAAAAAGTGATTGCATTATGAATATAGAGCAGTAGAAATGAAAGTGATTTAGCACTTTAAGGAGATTCTAAGTAGCAACTCAAAAAACTCTGCTTTACATTTTCAGAAAATAAACAGAATTATTTTCAGTCCTCAGATTATAGGAAACAAAATATGTGCCTAGAACATGAAAATAGTGACTTAATTTGAAAACAAAATTGGCAAATTAGTAAAATGTAAAACAATATTTTTATTGAAAATAGATTCTTCTCTCATATATTATATCCCAACCACAGTTTCCCCTCCCTCAACCTCTCTGAACTCAACCTAGATTCACTCCTCCTCAGTTTCCTCTTCAGGAAAGAGCAGGCCTCCTAAAAAAGACAGGACAAAACAAGATTCAATAAGACAAGGCAAAAGTCTACCGATCCGGACTGAATGAGGCAATCCAATAGGAGGAAAAGAGTTCCTAGAGCAGGCAAAAGATTCAGAGACATACCAGCTCCCACAGTTAGAAGTCCAACAAAACACCAAGTTATTAACGATAACATATGACCTGGTCTCTTGCTTTGCTGCTTCAGTCTTCCACGTGAGCTCTGCTTAGTTGATTCAGTGGACAATGTCTTCTGGTGTCTTCCAGCCCCTTTGACTCCTACAATCTTTCTTTCCCCTCTTCCACAGAGTTCCTAAATCATGGAGGGGAAGAACTCAATGGAAACCTCTGATTTAGAGTCAGTCTCTCTCTCTCTCTCTCTCTCTCTCTCTCTCTCTCTCTCTCTCTCTCTCTCTCTCTCTCTCTCTCTGCATAATGTCTGGCTGTGGGTCTCTGTATATTAGGTGATCTATATGAATACTGTCCTTGGCAATGGGTCCCCGCTTTCAGTTTTATGAGTGTGACCTAGCTCACAGCTAAAACAATATTTTCTATTTAAGTCAATTGACAGTTTAAAAATCATTTGAAATTAATTAATATCAAACAGATATTATGCATATAATTATGAATTTAATATTTGTTTTCTGTTTACAATATACCATACAATATGTGAAACTGTATTATGAATATTATTAGTAGTATTGATAAATCATGTTCACTTTGTGAGATTTGGTCCTTTCTTGACCTACATTTATCTAAGAAAATTGTGACTCTGAGAGAAGAAGTTAAGTTTTATCAAACTCCAAGATTCCCAGACATACTATCTATTATAATTTCCTGTTTAAAAGTGCTGAACTGGAAAACAAGTAAAATGATCTAATTTGCAACATGGTAAATATTTTTTCAGTTCCCAAATTCAACCTGTGTTTCCTTAAAGCACTAATATGCCTCCTCTTTTAGCATCAGAGACATCTAATTAAAAGAAACTGCTAGAGCACAGACTACCAAGTTCTAAACCTAGACTTTTCATTCAGCACAACTGACTTGGGGATCCTCTAGTTGGCATTTGTAAATAGTATCCATGTGGTGCTAAACTTTATGCTTAATGAGCTGAAAATTGAAAACTGCTCTGAGAACAGTAGCTAAGAAAAACAAAAACAGGCAATTATAATTTTATGTGCACAAAAGTATTTGAAGGAGAAAAGATACCTTGCCATAGACATAGTGGTAATTAATCAGTTTGATGCAAAAGACAAAAGAAAAATTATTGATGGCATTTTAAGATTTTTGTAATGAAAAGGACTAGAAGTGAGAAATTGTAGATCTGTTACAAGAAGCTGTGGTGAGCTGCGCGTTGAGTGTAGTGTTCATGTTCTTGGGATTTTAGTCTAATTGATAAAGGATTTTAAATGGACCCAAAATATTGCTCAAGGTCAATTTTATTATAGCTTGAGATGAAAACAGCAGAGCAAGCAAGCAAGCAACATGAAATCTCTTCTTTTATAACCAATCACTGTAAAACTTCCATATATGAAAAGAAAAGCATTCTACTCCCAGCTAAAGCATTCTTAGCAAAACAACCTTTTACCCTTTCCAGATATCCACAGCGTTTACAGTTTCTGAAAAGCATCTCAAATGATTTCTACTTTTGAAAGTGTCAGTTTGCATATTGTAAACAAAAACATTCTACTGGCTACATTAAAAGATATTTATACTTCTTTCTATTTGTATAATGAATGGGAATATTGAAAATGCCGTATCCTTATTGGCTTGCTTTAAAATGGTCAAGACTAGAGAAAATAATAATAATAACTTCCAATTCCCCCCTGTACTCCTTTCATAAATAACTTTGTTCTCTTTTCCTGCAAATGATTATGTAAAACTATTAAAATAGTATGGGAACTTCCCAAACAATGAGGACTTTCATGGCTTGTCCACTAACCACTAAAGTTTATTTCTTTATTTACTTATTTATTTATATTTGTGTGTATGTATTTTGCCTGTGTGCATGTTCTAGATACCATGTGTGTTTCTGGTGCCCTTGGAGACCAGAAGATGGGGTTCGAACTTTTGGAACTGGAGTTACAGATGGTTATGAATCACCATGTGGCAGGAGGGGTTGAAACATGGCTTCTCTGCAAGAACAGTAAGCACTCATAACCACTGAGTCATTTCTTCATTCTTTAGTTTAAAAACCCCATGATTGATGACATGTATTTACATATTATATTTACCATCTAGAGGTCTTCATTGGGTTCATTTTCTCTTCCAATTAAAGAATGTAAAGGTAGGGGAAAAATCTCAATCACAACAAGTGACAGTATTAAATCTCAGACACAGCAGACAGAAGTCAATGAAGGCTTTAATTGTGGGAGCAAGAAAGCATGATCAAAATATATTGTATAATTTTTTCAGCAACAACAATGAAAAAGGAAATGAGGAAATATACCTACATAGACAGGCTTTGCAGGGGGGTGGGAACTGAGGAAGCTGAAGCCTGTTCTTTCTTGGGGGACTAGGAGTTTTGTCCTTGAGTTGGTCTTCCTTCCCCAATTTATGGTTGATCAGTTTAAATAGAGACAGGGAAGCTGATAGTTCCAAAAGTTTGGGGTAAACATGTCCTGTTCTGCCCATGAACTTGTTGGATATGTCCAAAACAGGGAGACATTATTGGCAGGATTAAAACACATCAGGACTTTGTTTTAAGCCACCAGCCTTTTGTTTCAGGTCATGAGGGTGAGGAAGAATCTAATTATCCTGGGACTTCATCATACTTATTATCTGGTAATGTAGTGGGCTATAGCACTATAGTTTTATGCCATCTCATGAAAGATTTCCTAAGACTACTTTAAGGGCTAAAACTATCTTGGGTATAACTGGTCTTTGGAACACCCATAAGTTCCTAAGGAAAACTGGTCTCTGAACCAACCCTAATTTCCTCAACAATGTGACACTGAGATAAAGGTTAACTGCCTGACCACTGTTATCTCTCTGCTTCTGTAAACAATACTTGCTAGCTGCCTATGTCAGAAGCTGCCTTCCTGTATATGTCACAATTTGAGGTCAAGGCTGCTTCCCAGTAATCTTCTTGGGAAAGTCCTATCAGTGGTTAATTAAAACTTCATTCTACTTATTCAGGCTTATCTTGGGAGTTTTTCTCTACAGGTACCCACAATAGTCTTGATCCTTCTCTCTATCAGAGCATCTATCTAACTCATAGTCATTCATTAGGACTAAAATATAAAGTAAAATACAGATTATTTCTATTAGTGACAAAAATCACCAAGATTGGGATATAGTGATCTGTTGCCTACATTTATGAAAAATGAAATAACTAAGTATGTGAAATATATCCATGGGAATGTTTGGCTCTCTAGATCCACAATTCAAGAAACTTCCATCATTAGAGTTATCTGAACACTCAACTATCAATGAAAATAACATTTATTTGAAACTGACTCATTTCAAAGACTTGAGAACATTAGAATGTTTAAAAATGCATTTGAAGAGCATTCTAATCAAAACAAATAGCTAACAAAATAGTCCTATGTTTTATTGTTACCTTTTACCATGGAAACAAGTTTGCTTTGGGGGTTTTTATCCTCATTAATAAACACATTTTCCAAAAAGACTCTGAAAGAAGTTCAAAGATGATTTTATTTGTTTTGAAGAGAAAAATAAACCACACAGCAGCTAAATTGTCAATGTTGGCACTAATGGAAGAAGTGAGAAAAAAGGAGGAAAGGCAGCTATGTTCTTTTTTTTTGTAATGAGAAAAAAAGAGGAAAGGCAGCTATGGTATTTTTTTTTGTAATGAGGTTCTATAAGCACACACCAGGAAGAAGAAGGAGAAGAGATGTTAATCCTACCAGGCAATAATAAGATCATCACCATAACTTTTGAGCTAAATCTGAAGCAAGCTTTATTATTAAATACTGGCCAAGTCCACATTCGAGTTTCCCTGAGTATGATGCAGAATAACATTAGACAGGGGCTTATACAGATGATGGATACTTTCCACTTTTGTCCAATCAGCGGCAATCATACATCCTGACATAGTTCCTGCCTACATACCTGTCCCATAATTGTGACCAAGCACATCTTGTGTAGTTCGAGCAATTAAGATTGTTTACAGAAGTGAAAACCCAAGGTTTATCTTACATAAACAACTCCCAGCATTCCAGAAAGTTTTCTGTCCTTGGGCAAGTTGGGTTTATAGGTTAGAGACATTTTTGTTTTATAGATCTCCAAAGTAATTTAAACTTAAACCATAACCTTAGCCCTCACAGAGACAAGGATGTCTGAGTATGAGTAAGGAGACTCAGAATACCTAGAAAAGCATGCATGGGCTTTGGGACTGTATCTAAAAGAAAAAGAAATAAAAAGAAGGAAAAGGAAAGCATTACTTTCTTAGTTTGGGTAGTTTATGGAAGCACTGCATTGCAAACAGAGGTACCAATGGGCTTCAGGGAAGGATAAGTATATTATCTCATTACGATGATTATCAGTCCTCCATTCTCCTTGAAAGTTTCCAGGTAAATAAGATTTCTTGGTGTTGGAGTGTTATGCAGTCCTGACTATATAATTGACTGAGTTTATCTTGATTAACTTGATTAAAGGAAGTGATACAGTATACAGTGTTTCCTATATCTTAGAAGATCAGGTTTCTACCCTAGGCCACAGGTAACTTTCAGATTCTATCCTTTTGACCATCAGGAAGTTCCTTCCCTTAATGGACAAAAAACAAAAACAAAACAGTGAAATACCTCCACAATTTTCATATGGAAATTTAAATCCAATGAAGGGCTACTCCTATCTCCTATTACCCTGGAAGAGGAAGATGGATACCAAGTCAACTTCATATGGAAAAATAAAAAACCCAGGATAGCTAAAAGAATCCTGTACAATAAAGTAACCTCTGGAGGCATCATCATCCCTGACCTCAAGCTTTATTATAGAGCTACAGTGATAATAACAGCTTGGTAAAGGCATAAAAACTGACATGTGAACCAATGGAATCAAGTTGAAGACCCTGACATTAATCTGCACACCTATGAACACCAGATTTTTGACAAAGAGGTCAAAACTGTACAATGGAAAAAAGAAAGCATCTTCAACAAATGGTGCTGGCATAACTGGATGTCAACATGTAGAAGATTACAAATAGATCCATATCTGTCACCATGTACAAAATTCAAGTCCAAGTAGATCAAAGACCTCAATATAAATCCAGTTACACTGAACTTGATGGAAGAGAAAGTAGGAAGTAGTCTTGAACGCATTTGCACAGGAGACCGCTTCCTAAATATAACACTAGTAGCACAGACACTGTGAGTGACAATTAATAAATGGGACCTCCTGAAACTGAGAAGCTATTTTAGGGCAAAGGACACAGTAAATAAGACAAAACAACAGCCTACAGAATGGGAAAAGATCTTCAGCATCCCCACATCTGACAGAGGGCTGATCTCCAAAATATATAAAGAATTCAAACTAGACATCAAAATACTGAACAATCCAATTAAGAAATGGGCTACAGAGCTAAATAGAGGATTCTCAACAGAAGAATCTCAAATGGCTGAAAGACATTTAAGGAATTGCTCAACGTCCTTAGTCATCAGAGAAATGCAAACCAAGTTAGGAATTAGGAAAGAGTTCATCCTTAATGGTCCCCATGCTGGATAATATCTGTTTGCTACCTAACATTCCTATTGCATTTGAGACCCGTGAGACAGAAATTGAATAGTTGGCAGCAAAGTAGTTGAAAATTAGGCCAAAATTTTCATACACACACACACACACAAAAAAAAAAATATGACGCAGACCATTTAAGGCTTGAAGTCATCATCAATATAGTAGGGATTCAAGACTTCAGTTTCAGACATGTTGATTTTGAAATATTCACTGTATAGTCAAATGGAAAATCTTAGTAGGCAGTTAACCAAAACTATAACTGTTGGAGTCCTTAGCATAGAAAAAGAACTGAAAGTCACTAGGATACCCAGATACTATTAAAAGAGGAAAATAGATGGCATTAAGTAAGGGTAGAGGGTTTGCTCCTGAACCATCAGTCTTTCTGATATTAATAGATTATGAAGTGATGAAAATCACCAAGAAACTTAGATGGAGTGCTCATGAAATTAGCTTAGTATAATTTCCGGGATGCAGCACATTGGATATGAATGACCTTATGAAGAAAATCTCTAGACCCGTACTCAGGTGATTAATTGCAGACAGACAGACTTTGTGACAGGGCAAGACAGTACAGAGTTTCCTCCATCTTGTATTCTTGCTGAGGTCATTTCGTGTTTAAATAAATTTTGATGTCCCTGGTGAGAAGCTCCATGGAATATTACTTACCTTTATTCTAGGAACCCAAGGTCAGGATATCCCAGTGAATTTTTCTTAGCTTCTGTTAAACTACATTCTTGCATACAACCTCCTCCTTCAGCTGCTGAGCAAGATACTAGGATGTGGTTTATGTCTTTTGGAACACCTTATTCTAAATGCTCCTCACTACAGATGGCTGGAATAAAGACCTTCAATTTGCCATAAACTTTGTCTGAGTGGTTATTTCTGATGGGCTCCCTCAACACAATCACACTTTCTTACTTTCCTTTTTGATGTGACAAAATACATAAAAAGCAAATTGTAAAAGGAAAGGTTAAAATTTAATAGCAGTAAATTGCTTTGAAAATTAAAGACAGCTTGTCACTTGCACTTTCATTCTCCAAACTTTAAAATTGTTCACACATCTTTCCTTTAGTCTTTGCATTCTGTTTTTCACTTTGTAGACTTTGATGATATAAATGAGCAGTTACAATGACGCAGTTTGAATGCTGTCCTCTATAGTTTAGCAGATTGTTGTCTGTCATAACGTCGTCACAATAGTCAAGATATACATATGGAGCCCTCCCAAATTCATTATGTAATTGTCAGCTCCTTTATTTGTCCTATATATGTTCAGAAAAACAGTACTTTGAGTCCTGCTATATGAATTATTTTGTATTTTACATAACATATGAATGTAGATCAGTTCTACCTAACATGATCATTTTGAAATTTTCCGTGTTGCTTCATCTGCAAATATTGTTGTATTGAAGTCTATTATTTTTTGTGTGTGCACTATGATCATTTTATTATTTATTTAATGTTTATATATATCCGAGTAATTTTCACTGTCATCCTTAAAAATACAATATGAATATTTATAAATTAATATTTATATTCATATATGCTAATTTTTATAGATAATCATCTTGAAGTGGACTGTCTGAATCAGATGATATAATTTTTTACATATTTCAGAAACCATTTACTTATATTCTAATGTTTATTTTTATGTTGTATTTCTGAAATAAAGGAATATTTCAATTATACCTTTTCACCAAGACTTAGCATGAGACATTATTTTTCTCATTTATTTATGAAAATAATTTTTATTGAAAATAGATTATTTTCTCATATAATACATCCCGACCACAGTTTCCCCTGATTCCACACCTTCCAGTTCCCTCAACCTCTGCTATCCCACAGATCAACTCCCCCTCTGTTTCCTCTTCAGAAAAGAGCAGGCCTTCAAGAGATGACAACCAAACACAACCAAACAAGATACAATATGACAAGGCAAAGGTACTCGTAACTGACAGTCAGACATTATGTGGAGAGTCTAAATTGGAGCTGCCCACCAGGTTCTCCCCCTTGGAGATTAGAGAACCCCACAGCAAACAGAGAGGAAAGATTGTAGGGGTTCAGAGGGGATAGAGGTCACCAAAAATACATAGCTTGTCAAATTAACTAAGCAGGGCTCACATGGGCTCCTGGACACTGACATGGCCAGCACAGGGCCTGCATGGGTTGGCACTAGGCCCTCTGCATATATGTTGTGGTTGTTAACTTGATGTTTATTTGGAGACTCCTAACAGTGGGAGTGGATATATCTCTGACTCTTGTGCCTTTCTTAGGAGTCTTCCTCTTAGTGGCTTGTCTCATTCAGACTCTACATTTATGAAATTTCACTGAGGATTTAATTTACATTTCAAAGACAGGGAAGTGTAGTTCTTACTAGAAAGAATCAAAAACCAAACTTGAGCATGCAGAAAAAGAAAATCCAATCACTGAATGTGAACAGATGATAAATGACAAATTGTAAAAAGACCTTAAAGCAGTGGTTCTTAACCTTCCTAATGCTGTGACCCTTTAATACAATTCTTCATGTTACAGTGACCCCAACCATAACATTATTTCATTGCTACTTCATAACTGTAATTTTGCTACCATTATGTATCATATTGTAAATATCTGATATGCAGAGTATCTGATATGTCACCCCTGTTGGGGTAGCAACCCACATTTTGAGAACCAGTACCTTAAAGGATGAGTGGGAAACCTTGAAGCACACCAATACATACATACTGAGACCTCTACTGAAGCAAAAGCAATGAGTGGCAGAATGAATACTTGAAGATAAGATAGCTCAAGTGTACAAAATTTTATAAACCATATATTTATAAAACAAAATTAAGCCCAACAAACCATAAAATGAAAAAAAAGAGCAATAACAACAGAAAAGCCACACTGAGAAATAATAATAAGCATACTGTCACAAAGACAAAAACAAAGAAAGTGTTAAAAATAAAAAGATGTGACAGATCACATAAAGGGATCTCTAATACAATTACCTATAGTTCATTTTTTTTTAATCTAAAGCCTTAAAGACCAGAAAACATTGAATAAATTCATTCAAAGCACTGAAATAAAAAGATTTGTTGACCAAAAATCCTGCATCTAGATAAACTGTTTCAAAAGAAAAAAGTAAATTAAAACACTCATGATAAGCAAAAGCTGGGAGAATCTGTTATCACTAGACATACCCCACAAGAAAAATGTCTCCTCCAGGTTGAAATGAGACTAGGCAATAAATCAAAGCTGTATAAAGAAATAAAGATCATGGTAAAGAAAACACATGGTTATTGTGACAGTGAAAATCAATGTAACTGTTACATAGGTTCATCTTATTTTATTGAAAGTTTTAAATGATGTTGAAACTATGTTTGTATGACTCAATAGGGTCCAGGAAATTTAGTTGGGGGAATTTTCATTATTCCTCCACCTGAATGTTGTTTATAAGCCAATTTTTTTCTGCATAGGGAAATCTTTTATTTTTTTCCACCGTTGAAAGTTGAATTTTCCATACAATAATATTCTGATCATGGTTTCCTTTACCCCAAGTCCTCTGAGATCCTCTCCACATTCCCTCAATCCAAATCCATAACTGTTCTCCCTCTTCTTAAAAAATAATAGTAATCTAATGACCAGTAAGAAGAAATAAGATAAAAGAGTAACAAACAGATGGATATAGGACAAATCAAGCAGAAGGAAAGGAACCAAAGTGGAAGCACAAGAAACACATATAAATAGAGAGGCACACTCATTCACACCTACAGGAATCCCATCAAAACTCTAAACCAAATGCTATAATATAAGGGTAAAGGACCTGTACTGAAACAACCATCACCAACAACAAACTGATAAATTTCATGAGACAAACCCTCCAATGATGTCATTGAGTTTGTTTCATGTTGGCCATCTACTGTTGGGCATAGGGCCTACAGTTAAGAGTAGTATCACCAGCTGATGGTGGTGTACACCTTTAATCTCAGTACTTGGGAGGTAGAGGCAGGTGGATTTTTGTGAATTGGAGGCCAGCTTGATCTACAGAGTGAGTTCCAGGGCAGCCAGGTTTGTTACACAGAGAAACTCTGTCTCAAAATACAAACAAAAACAAAATAACAAAGGAATGGTTTGTATCTGTACCGAGACTCCATAGACATCTCATTAGTTTTTAATTTAGAAGCAGTTATCAATTAAATATAGCTTCTGAGTTAGGGATGAAGGCTTGTAATTATTTCCACTCTTAGCACTGGGACCCTGTCTTGCTCTAACCTGTAAAGGCTCTGTGCATGCTGCCACAGACTCTCTGAGTTCATGTGTGTGTCAGTCTTGCTGTGTTTAGACAGCCTTATTTTGTTAGTGTACTCTATCCCCTCTGGCTCTTACAGTATTTCTGTCTCCTCTTCCTCAAGATTCCCTGAGCACTGAGAGAAGGGATTTGATGAAAACATTCTGTTTAGGACTGAGTACACAAAGGTCTGTCACTCTCTGATAATTGCCTGAATGTCGATCTCTGTATTTGATCCCATCTGTTGCAGGTGGAATCATCTCTGATGATGGCAGACCAAGGCACTGATCTATTAGTGTAGCAGGATGGCATTGGGAGACATTTCATTACTACATTCCTTTACCAGAATGGTAGTATTTGATCTTTCTCAACATATCTGACATATTCTCAGGTTCTTGACAGTTGAACCAAGTTTGTGATTGTTTCCATCTCATAGACATGGCCTTAAAGCAAATGTGATATTGGTTGGTTAGTCGCAGATGTCATTGTCACTATTGCCCTAGCTCATCTTGCACGCATGTCATCCATGCAGACAGGATTTTTTCTGGGTTAGTGTTCACCTTTCTCCTTTTTGGGGTACTTCCAAGTACTATGAGCACTAGTTCATAAGGATAAACACTCTAGGTGGGCACTAGCTTGACTTTTCCATGTTCAATGAGTTGTGTAGTTGTTGTCTTTGGCAGTAAGCCCTTTGTGTCAGTTTGTAGAGAACAACCAATAGTTTTTTATTTTATAATTTAATTTAATTTTACATATCAGCCACAGATTCCCTTGTTCTCCCCCCTCCTACCCCCCACCTTTCTCCCAGCCCACCCCTGCTGTGGGGTGGTCTGTATGTCAAATTGCTCTGATTGGTCAATAAATAGAACACTGATTGGCCAGTGGCCAGGCAGGAAGTATAGGTGGGACTAACAGAGAGGAGAATGGAGAGAACAGGAAGGTGGAGGGAGACACTGCCAGCCACCGCCATGACAAGCAGCATGTGAAGATGCCAGTAAGCCATAGAATAGCTTATAGATTTATAGAAATGCATTAATTTAAGATGTAAGAACTAGATAGCTAGAAGCCTGAGCCATTAGGCCAAACAGTTTGTAAGCAATATGTCTCTGTGTTTACTTGGTTGGGTCTGAGCGGCTGTGGGACTGGCGGGTGACAGAGATTTGTCCTGACTGTGGGCCAGGCAGGAAAACTCTAGGTAAACACCCCCATTCCCATCTCCTCCAGAGCAAAGACTCCCCTGGGGATTGAGTTCAACCTGGTAGATTCAGTCCAGGCAGATCCAGTCCCCTCCTCCCAGGCTGAGCCAAGTGTCCTTGTATAAGCCCCAGGTTCCAAACAACCAGCTCATGCACTCAGGACAGGTCCTGGTCGCACTGCTGGAATGCCTCCCAAACAGATCAAGCTAATCAACTGTCTCACTTATCCAAAGGGCCTGATCCAGTTGGGGGCTCCTCAGCTATTGGTTCATAGTTCATGTGTTTCCATTCGCTTGGCTATTTGTCCCTGTGCTTTTTCCAATCTTGGTCTCAACAATTCTCACTCATACAAACACTCCTCTTTCTCACCAATTAGACTCCTGGAGCTCCACCTGGGGCCTGGCCATGGATCTCTGGAATCTCAAAGTAGTTTTGATTTGCATTTCCCTGATGACTAAGAATGTTTAACATTTCTTAAGTGCTTCTCAGCCATTTGGGTGTCCTCTTTTGACCATTCTCTATTTAGGGCTGTATCCTATTTTTAAATTGGGTTATTTGTTTTCTTTGTGTCAAGTTTTCTGAGTTCTTTAAATATTTTGGATATTATCACTATATGGGATGTGGGTTGGTTAAAGTCTTCTCTCTCGGTAGCCTGCCACTTAGTCCTAATGATGGTGTCCTTTGAGGTACAGAAGCTTTTCATTTCACGAGGTCCTATTTATTAATTGTTTACCTTAATGCTTGTGCTATCAGTGTTCTTCTCAAGAAGTATTTTCTTATCTAGTTCAGAACTATTCACCACTTACTCTTGCATCATATTCAATGTTTCTGGCCATATTTTGAGGTCTTTGATCAATTTGGAGTCGAATTTTAAGCAGGATACTGTATGGATCTATTTGGAATCTTGGCTAGAGCAATAAAGACAAATGAATAAATTCAAGTGGGTACAAATAGGAAAGAAATGAAAGTATTTGTGTTTGTATACATCAGTTACTATAAAAATTCTACCAGGAAATTCCTATAGCTGATAAATACTTTCAGCAAAGTAGCAGGCTATAAAATTAATAACTTTCCTGTATACAAATTACAAATGGATAGAGCACAAAACCAAGGAAATAATATCTTTTATAGTAACCTAAAAGAATATCTTGTGGTAGCTCTAACCAAACAAAGTGAAAGAATTGTACGATAAATACTTTAAGACAATTAAGAAAGAAATTGACGATCACAAAAGATGAAAAGATCTTCCACCTGCAGCTGTCCTGTTTGACCAGAACTATGTTAAAGATGTTGTCTTGGTCCCATGTGTATTTCTTAATTTTTTCTATCAAGTACCACATTGAACAGGCTTCAAGTGTGGAAACCCTTATCTTATTCCTGAATTTAGTGTGTACCTTGCATCCTAGTCTCTCTAGGACTTTTATCTTGACTGGGTAATAGAGTTTCATAGGCTTTTTATGCATCTAATGGAATTATTTTATGATTTTTATGTTTCAGTCTGTTTATGTTGTAGATTTCATTTATCAATTTACCTATTTTGAACAACCTCTGGGATAAAGCATACTTTGTCATGGTGGAAGAACTTTTGATGAGTTCTTGGATTCTATTTGCATGTATTTTTTGGAGAATTTTACATTTATGTTCATGAGTGAAACTGGTCTTTAATTCTTTTGTATTAAGTCTTTATGTGGTTTAAGTATCAGAGATATGTTGGTCTAGTAAAAAGATTTGGACAATATTCCTTCTGTTTCTATTTTGTGGAATAATTTGACGAGAACTGATATTAATTCTTTGAAACTGGTAGAATTCTGTGATAAAACCATCTGGTCTTGGGCTTTCATTTTAGTGGAAGACATTTCATTACTGCTCATATTTCACTAATTATGTGCCTGTTTAAATTATTTATTAGATTTGTATTTAACTTTTGGTAGTTGGCATATATTACATTACTCCAATTTGGTGGGTTTTTAAAGTGTGTCCCCATAATTTTCTAGATTTCCTTGGTTTCTGTCATTTTGTATCTCCTTTTACCTCTATTTTTTATTTGAATTTTTCTCTCAGCTTTTTAGTTAATTTGGCTGTTTATCAACTTTATTGATTTTATGAAAGTGTCAACTCTTTGTTTCCGTGCTTCTTTGTACTGTTTTTGTTTGTTTCTATTTTATAAATTTCAGTCCTGAATTTGAATGTTTCTTGCCATTTATTCCTTTTCACTGCTATTTTTCTTTGTGTTCTAGAGCTTTCAAGTGTGCTGTTAACTTACTAGTAGGAACTAATATGAGTTCCTTTCTGTCTCTATCTCCCTCTCTCTTATGTAGGCACTTATTGCTCTGAAGTTGCTTCTTAGACCTGCCTTCCTTGTGTTCCTTGTGTCCCATAAGTTTGTGTGTGATGTGTTTTCATTTTCAAGCAATTCTAGAAATTGTTTAATTTCTTCATTTGTCTTGACTAATTTTCATTCAGTAGTGAGCTCTTCAGTTTCCATTAGTTTGTAAGCATTCTGTTGTTTGTGCAGTTGTTCATATCCAGCTTTAATCTGTGGTAATGGTAGTCAGACAGAATGCAAAGTACTATATAAATTTTCTTGTATCTGTTGAGATTTGCTTTGTGTCCAAGCATGCAGTCAATTTTGGAGAAAGTTTCATGAGCTTCTGAGAAGAAAGTGTATTCTTTTGTGTTCGGGTGAAATGTTTTGTAAAGATATATGAGATCCATTTTGTTTATGATGACTTTTATCTCCAGCATTTCTGTTTAGGTTTTTGTCGGCACAACCTATCTGCTGGTGAAAGTAGGGGACTCCATCACCCACTACCATTGTTTGAGGGTTGATGTGTGATTTTTGCTCCAATAGTGTTTCTTTTATGAGCTTGAGTATTCTTGTGTATGCTACATAGATGCTTAGATTTGCAATTTCTTCTTAATGTATTTTTCATTTCTTATATTTTCTGATTAGTTTTGATTTGAAGTCTATTTTGTCAGATATTTAAAAGGCTATACTGGCTTGTTTCTTGTGTCCATTTACTGAGAATATCTTTTTCTATTATTTTACCTTGGGTTGATATCTATCATTAATGGTTGAGTATGTTTCATGAATGTATCAACAGGATGGATCATATTTTTTAACACAATCTGTTACTTGGTGTATTTTTTATTGGGTATTTGAGACAACTGATGTTTAGAATGACCAATGAGCAATATTTGTTGTTTCCTATTATTTTATAGATAAGGTAATTTGTCTTGGCAGTTTAAGATTAGGACTTGTGTTTTCTGTTTTCTAGGCTGTGTTTATTCTTTTCATGAGAAAGTTTTCCTTCCAGCATCTTCTGTAGATTTGGATTTATAGATACTGCTTAAATTTGTTTTTATCATGGAATGTCTTTCTTCCTCTTTCTATAGAGATTGAAAATTTGGCCAGTTATAAAATCTTGACTGGCATCTGTGTGGTCTCTTAGATTTTGTAGAATATCTATCCAGGCCCTACTGGCTTTTTGAGTCTCCATTTAAAAAGATGGTGTTATTTTAATAAATCTGCCCTTATGTGTTACTTGGTCTTTTCCCTTGCATCTTTTAATATAATTTCTTTGTTCTGTAATTTTTAGGATTTTGACTATTGTGTATTATGGGAAATTTCTTGTGTAGTCCATTTCATTTTGGTGTTATATACTTCTTGTAGTTTGATAGACACTTCCTTCTTTAGGTTAAGAAATATTTATACTATGATTTTGTTGAAAATATTTTCTGTGCCTTTGACCTGTGCTTCTTCCCCTTCCTCTATTTCTATTATTCATAGACTTTTGTCTTTTCACAATGTCTCAGATTTCCTGGATGTTTTGTGCCTCAATTCTTTCTAGATTCAACATTTTTATTGCCCAAATATCTGTTTCTTCTCTCATATCTTCAATGCCTGAGGTTCTCTCTTCCATTTCTTGTATTCTGTTGGCTAGGCTTGCCTGTGAGATTTCTGTTTGACTTCCTAAATATTTCATCACCATTTTCCCTCATTTTTAAAAATTTTATTTGCACTTTTATTTCTTCAACTTTTTTCTTCATTTCTGTCCACTACTTATGTTTTTGTAGATTTTATTAATTGATTTATTCATATCATCTTTAAGGATCTAAAACATATTTATAATAGCTATTTTTAAGTTCTTGCCCTGTGCTCAGCTATATTGCATTTCTTAGGCTGCACTAAGGGTTGATGGTTTCTGTTGTCCTTTATCATTCTTAGAATATTTTGAAGCCTCTGAATTGCCTGGTAGGGAATGTTTCTCAGACCTTGTGAGGTGTGGCCACTAGGAGTCCTGAGTAGAAAGTGTTCCTTGTATTGGTAATTGACATTAAGACATGGGCAGATTCTGAGAAGCTCCATAGGAGAGAGGAAGGCTGGGTGTGCACTGAAGGTCTGTGTAGACCACAGAGAATGGGAATAGAGAGGGAGGAAAGGCCAGAACGTTTGGTCTGCTACAAAGCTGGGTATAATACTAAGGGTAAAAATTGGAAGATAACTGATAGGGTAGAGATCACCTTTCTGATTCCTTTGCCAGCATGGGGGAAGAGTTGCCAGGGTGTTGGCAGCTGAGACAAAGGCTATAACGTGTTTTGTAATGGCAGCAATTTAACATGATTAGGAAGAACAGAAATAAAATCATAGCATAAACAAGAGATGATCATATATAATCATCAAAACTTACCAGCTGTATTCCATTTCTCCTCATACAATGAATTTTCATATATCTGTCTGAATTGATCATTACATTATATGTTAAAAACATTTAAATTATTTTTCTTTATCCATTATACTAAAGATATGAGTGACTACAAACTGTGTTTGCAATGATACAATATTCAGAATTATTAAAATAATTACTATAATCAATAAGAATTTTCTTTACTTATGATTTCTTTTTGCTAGGTGATACCCTTTTCCATCTAAACAACTTCATTTGACAGTTTTTTAAAGAATGAATCTGATTGGAATACATTCTGTTAAACCTTATGCATTAGGAAAGTCTCTTTAACCTTGTGTCTAAAAGATATTTTGCAGGGCATAGGGCTCCTGTTTGGTAGTTCATTTTCCCTGAAATATTTTGAAAATGCAGATAAGTAGACCTGAGTTACAAAAGATGATATAAAGGTAATTGTTTCTCTATTTCCAATTCTGTTATGGATTTTTCTTTTGAATGGTGGATATGTGCATAAAATATGTTCAATACTAAAAATGTAAAATAAATTATGAAACTCCATAGCTTTTATTCTGAATGTCTACTCTAATAATGTAAAAATTCATTGAGTTGTATAGACTTTCAGTCTGGTTAATTTTGGTTTGTGGTGTTTTATTCATGTCACGTTTAGTTTATAATAAAGATTACAATATTACAAAAATTAAAAATCTTACACACTTCTCCCCTAGTTTTGTGATCTGTGATTAGAACTCAGGGCTCAAGTGAGTTCAGCCATTTCTTTTCCCCTGTAACCTTGACTATTTGTGTTAGGGGGGCACTGTTATCCAAAGCCAGATGAGGATAGATTTTTAATTTAAATGTATTTTGATCACGTTCCTACTCATCCCCATATAATATTATAAAGAAATGAAGGAGAAAATGCAATAGGATGAATTTAAGTGGTGTGTCATGGGAAGTAAGGAATGTGAAGAGGAATGATTAACACTGAAAATCTTTTGAAAAAGACATATGGAAACCCATAGTAGAATCTTCTTAAAACATATACATTTACAAACATTGACAGAGTTTAAGTGGGATTCCCTTATAACTGAAGGACAACACTCCAACTAAATACCATATGCAACCAAATAAGCACGCAGTGGCAGGAATTCCATTTGGATTGTTGTCCAAAGGGTTTTATAGGACACTCAACAGTACAAAGTATGGTATTGCTCTTTGTTTCCCTCTAAAACTTGATGTAGGACCCTATGAGGAAGTCTTCACACATCTAAGTCGTAAATATGGAGAAAGCAAGTGAGTGCAGTCCTGGATGATTTGTTTTTACTGGCTAGCATTCACAGTGCTCAAAGGCTCTAGATATGCTACCAGAGTAAAATGTAATCATCTATTCACCTAGCCACAAAGCTTGCAAGCTGTAGCCATGATTTTCCTGATAAAATATGCCAACAGATGCAATAGTGATCCAAATGATATGGGGATTACAAATCACTTCTGACTGGATTTAAGGCCTGCTCCATGAGATGGAATCCATACCTGACAATGTTAACGAGGCTAAGAACCTGTGACTAAATAAGTCTTGAGATCTAGGGAAAATCTACTCCCATCATTCTGCCAAATGGCATCAAAATTGTTTCTAATGATTTATTTCTATACCCATTGATCAATGGATTTCTCAAAAATCATCAAAGAATGCTTATTATTGTAATATATATCTATTTACAAAGAACTCTACAACTGTTCAGTGTGAAGAGAATAATAAATTTCATAGTGCTCAAATTTAAATGGGATGTCTAGAACATATCCCTTCTCTCAAGGTCTCTTCCTTGGATCTTCATGAAAGAGGGCCCATAAAATCTGTAAGAGCCAAGGTTGTGTATGACTACAAGAAAACTCTTTTCTGGACACAACAGTGCAGATGCACTAATGAAAACAGCAACTGTTACAGCGTGAATGGATCTTTGAAAGCTCAAGCCAGACAAAATATCCACATAGTAGGGGTGAACAAGTAATTATACCCTTAGCTGAGGTACTGGTAGATATTGGCAAAGACACAGTGGATTTTAATTTTATATCCTAAAAAAATTATTGTATTTTTACAATCTACTTCCTCCTCCCCATCTCTTCCTATATCCTGCCTAACTTTATGTTCTCTCTCTCACTCTAATTCTTTTATGAAAAGAAAAAAATAAATAAATGGACACACTAACAATAAACCAACGGAAACCCAACAAGAAATAATAGCAAACCAAATCAAAGGAAATTCACACCACACACACACACACACACACACACACACACACACACACACACACACCCCAAACACAGAGTCCATTATGTGTTAGACAACTACTCCTGGCCTGGGGTCTGCTCTAGAACATGGTTGATATACTTAGCAACACTTCATTGGAGAAAAACAATTTTTTTCCCAGAACATATCAACTTCAAATAGTTTTTTTTTAGGGACAGGGTTTTGTGTTTACTTACACTTCTTGGTGTTGGGATTTTGTCTGGCTTTAATATGTGCAAGTCTTTTGCATGCTGTCACATTCTGTGAGTTCATAATTGCATGTATCAATTCTGTTGTGTCTGGATGATCCTGTTTTCTCAGATTTATCCATCTTCTCTGGCTCATACAATCTTTCTGCCTCCTATTCTAAACAGATCCCTAAGCCTTGACAGAAGAGACTTGATACATTCATTCCATTTAGAGCTGAATGCTACAAAATCCCTCACTTTCTGCACATTGTCCAGTTCTAGGTCCCTATGTTAATTACTATCTACAGTAAGAAGAGGCTTCTCTGATGATGGTTGAGTGATGCACTGATCTATATAGGAGTATGCCATTAATGGTGATTTTTATGGATATGTTACTATAGTGGTATAATACTAGTAGGTTTTCCCATATCTAGGCTACTAGATAGGTTTTTATGATCTTCTGAGTTCCTTATACATGATTTTTAAAAAGTGGTTGGTTACTCCCAAAACATTTGTCCCAACAAGGCACCAGTATATCTTTCAGGTGTGTCTCTGTTGTAGGTCACACAGTTTGCACAGGTGACACTGATGACTGCTTGTTGTAGAATATTATTTTAAGATGTTCTACATTTGTCTGTTCTGGGGAACATTTGTTTAATGATGCAAAGATGTGCTACGTTTTTATGCTGCATTTGTTTAACTCTGTGAAACTGTGTTACTTTGCCTGTCTAAAACACTTGATGATCTAAAAAAGAGCTGAATGGCAAATAGTGAGGCAGGAGAAAGAATATGCGGGGCTGGCAGGCAGCAAAAATAAATAGAAGGAGAACTCTGGGAGAAAAAGAAGAAAGGAGCAAGAGAACAAGGAGAGGATTACGCTAGGGGCCAGCCATCCAGCCCCACAACCAGTCAAGGAGTAAAAGTGAAATTAAGATTACAGAAGTAAGAAAAGGAAAAATTCCAGAGGCAAAAGGTAGATGGGATAATTTATAGTTAAGAAAAGCTGGCAAAAACAATCCAAGCTAAGGCCAGGCATTTATAAGTAATAATAAGCTTCCATGTGTGATTTATTTGGGAGCTCGTTGGCAGGCCCCCAAAAGAGTTAAAATAAAAAACAATTTTTTTTTCCTTTGGTAGTGTGCAAAGTAACTTTTGTACTATAAATGCTAATCATTAGATGTGAAGCTTCTTGTTGGGCACCAGCTTGATTTCTCTATTTTCATTGCTATACATAAATGATGGCTTCAGTAATAGGGCTGTATGGAGGGAGACTAACAGCTTTGACAGTCACGTGATGTTTGGGAGATGGTCTATGGGACCCTTTGAACAATGTACTGTCAGTTCTTTTTAACTGTGTGGCCTATGGTATATAGACCACACTAAAAGTAGCCTCCACTACCAAGAATAGCTGGTCAACAAAACAGAGGCTCAATAGATTTAAAAAGAGACTGAAAGAGAGCTAGAGAGAGCAAGTGAGAGAGAGAGAGAGAGAGAGAGAGAGAGAGAGAGAGAGAGAGAGAGAGAAAGAGAAACAAATTGGATGTGTATGGAAGTAGCGCTGGTTCTGGGAGGAATTTTGGGGGGAGATACAATCAAAATACTCTAGCAAATACTCAAAGAATTAATAAACATATTAGTTTTTAAAGATCAACATGTCATGTTTTTGCCTTCTCAAAATTCCCGTCTTTGATGTTACCTATTCCTGCATAGAAATTCATTGTACATAATAGCTTGAAGACATTATCTCACAGTTTCTGTAGTCATCTGTTTCAAGGTATCGGGACCTCCTAAGCATCAATGAAGATGCTACCAGAAATTCTTTATTGTGGTTCATGCCTCAGCACTTCTGAGGCTGAGGAAGCTGAATTGCATCAAGTGTGCAGTGAGTTTCAGTCCACTAGAGCTACTGAGTAAGACCTTTTTTTAAAAAAGACAAAAATGATACTAGTTACATTGTATTCATTTCAAGCTCTGCCTACAGAAATAGTGGTCTTTTTTTTTTCAGTGACACACATGATGGCTCAGTGGATTTATATATTTGCAAGTTACTACTTTACAAACAATGTTTTCCCCTTATTAATGGTTGACAGAAACCTCTATCAGTTTCATGTTATTACATAGAAATTTCAGTTCAACACCTATTCTTGGGACTTCACAGGGTGTCAAGTGACCACATAATAATGAGTATGCAAACAGTAGAGATGCTGAAAAATTGAAGTCACAGATTTTTGTCACATAATTATGTAGATGACATCCCATTAGTTTTTCTACAGTTGATAATTAGTTGGTTCACTCTATACTAATGGAAGACCATTGCACATAAAAGGAAAATAATATGTGGTTATGTTGAAAACATAAACAAACCATTGTGTCAATAGTTCCTGTTTCTTTTCTCTACTTTTGAAAATAATTTTAATGTACGTATCATAAACAAAGCATTAAGTGTTTACTTCATGCCTAAAATAAATAATTGATACACAGTGTTACATTAAGAACTCTAAATAATCTGAAATTTTAAGTAAAAATATAGCAATCTTTCCCATTTCTTCTAATACTTGTTTAATTAGATAGCATGCTTCTAATTCAATAGAATTACATAGAATTCAATAGAAATGTTATAATTCAATTAGTAAATTAAATTATTGTAAATATGAAGTTATTTTATATTCATGATTATAATATTTTCTCATTTTTCCTGTGATTTATTTATTTTTTCTTTTTCTTTTGCATTGTGTGTGTGAGAGAGTGAGAGAGAGAGAGAGAGAGAGAGAGAGATTTTCTCCTTTATTTCTTTATTTGCCTATTAGTTTTCTAAAGAGAGTGAGAACAAAGACATGAAGTTTTGTGGATACAAAGGAGGGGAGGAACTAGGAGTAGATGGGGTTGAGTATACTGTGATCAGAATATATTGTATGGAAAAAAACATTATAATGGCTTTGCATCAAATGTCCAAAAACTATACTATTATTTCCACATTTCAAGTTTTGCCTCTTGGATCCATGGCTCTTCATGTTTACTTTGTCTTCCATTAATTTATTAGAATTACCTATATTATTTATTTAGATAAAAATTGTACTAGAACAGCTTTTCAGATCATTAATAATTACAATTTTCTGAAATATACATTGAAATCTCTACATAATCTACAAAGAAAGTTACCTGAATCATAGAGGACTTTTGTTTATAAAATATATTCTAATTTGTTTTTCAAAACTTCATATATTCATAATTTCAAATATCTTGTTCATACCTACCCATAGTTCCCCCCATGCATCTCCCTCCCTACTTTGTGTCTTTCTAGTATTTTTTTTCTTTAAATAATACACTCCAGTGGGTCTAATTAGCACTGTTCATGTGGTCACCACTGGAGTATGGGTAATCTAACAGGGAAGACACCCCTCCCTGGAACCATGAAGGGAGGCTCTGCCAAGTTAGAATTTTTAAAGGCTTAATCTTGTGCATGTTTTGTGTACTTTAGCCAGGTCCTGTCCAGTATTTCTCAGTACTCCTCCTAAATCTCTGGTCCTTGCTTTTTTCCCATAATCTCCAAACCTTGGGCTGGAGGAGATTGATATAGATGACCTATCTAGGACTGGGCACTGAAAATAATTTAACATCACTATTTTGACAAGACTTGAGACTTGCATTGCATGCTACTCATTGTAAAAAGAAACTTCTTTGACCAACATTGGAAGAAGCATAGATCTATTTGTAAATAAATGGAAGCCTATTTGACATACTAACATTTGGTAAAAACACCTACAAATAGTGACTGGTACAGTCTACAATCAGTCTAGTCATGCAGGTTACCCTAAGTTTGGGGATACCACACCAGGAGGGAAATTGTTGTGATTCTCAGTCTTTACAGTTTGGCAGCTCACATAGTACTTTATGGTATTATGGAAACTAGTCCTTAGTGAGGAAGCTTTCTTTTTATTTCTTCCATAATTTTACTTTGGTGACAGATCACATCTATAAGATTTTACAATCCAAAATTTTTGACATTGCTTTATATAAAGTTGAAGTTCTCTAGGTATTCTGTATTGTTGAGAAAAATGTAATTTCTGTGTACAGCAGTTGATACATATACAAATATGTATGTATATATACAAATATTTGTATATATATAGTCACAGATTTATTAACTAACTTACATATATTGAATTCCTGTTTATTCTATATGCTTCTGTTATGATTAATGGTAGTTAATACACACCATGATCATATTTTTGCTTATTTTCTATTTGTTTTGTATTTGTACTTGAGGAATTATAAACTTCATGTTCTAGAAGGGATGAAACATAATTTAAAAATAAATTTTTGATGAAATTTTGCTTCAAATTTCATTTTCCTTATCCTAATATTGCTTTATAAGGATTCTATGCTTAGTTTGAACATGAATTATAGTATCATCACACTTTAATGTTTCTATAAACATAAAAACATTTATAAAAATGTAAGTTATATATTGATTTCTCATATGAAGCTTATAATTAGGCCACATAAGTCAGTTTAAAATTCACTTTTAATTAAAAGACACATTCAATTTATTTTAATTGTCAATTTGTTTCAATTTGAATATATGCTTATTATTGCATTTTGTATTTGTCATGAGTTTTTTTTAATTTTTCAATTGTGTTTTCATTGTAGTATTTTTAAAAATATATTGTGAAAATAAATATTTATTAAGTTTTCTTCTAGTTTACTGCTGACACTCTAGCAATATTTCTTTAATTAATATCATGTTATATCTATCTTTATATTTAGAAAGTAAAAGTCAAACTCCATTATTTTCCTCTGGACACTTTATCCATAGTACTAATGGTATGCCAGTTCTATCCTTTATATACTGAATGGTTGTAGCACTCATGCAAAATATCAATTGAAGTTATGTTTGTATATTTGTGGAGTTTCAAGTCTATTACTTTTTAAATTTTTTCTATTATTTTTTTACTGTATCTGAGCACTATATTCTGAAGTTAGAAAATCTGTACCATTTCATTGCATTAGTTTTTAATGTACTTTAATGTTACTTTGAGTATTGACCAAATTTAGGATTATACTCCCCACTACTTCAAAAAAGTATTCAAAATCCTGATGACTGTACTGAACATATAGAACATGTTCATCATAATTGACATTTTAATATGAGATATTCCAAAATGTAAGCTAAGGAAGCCATTCCTTTATGTGGATATTCTTTAGCATGTCTATAAACTTATGCAGTTTTAAATTTGTATCTAATAGTCTTCTATGTTTATAGTAACTCAATTCATTTTTTTCTTGTTATAAGAGAATTGTATTAATTATTTTTGGTGTTTTGTTCATGACTACTATGAAATCTACAATGAAATTTTGTAGGATGTTGACTAGAAATGAAAAGAGAAGGAATCTTTTCTCTTGTTCCTTATCTTACATAAATATTTTCCATTTAAAAAATTTTAGTATGTTGTATTTACATGTGTACAGATATATTTTGCCGTCTCATTTTAAAACATATAATTCAAGAATATTAAGTTTATTCATATCATTGTGTAACATATTTCCAAATATATTACCATTCTATTCTATTAATTTCTTTAGATAGACCGTAGTGTATTTATGTTTCAAGAGTCAGAATTTGTTTTGTAATTAGATATTTAGACTATTATAGTAACTCTGGATATCTCATTTTCCTTCTGATTTGGCCTGGCTTTGTTTTTTGCTGATTGTGTAGTGACAGTTGTTAATTTAATTTTCATGTTCAATCTGTGTATTCTAGTATTTGTGTCCATTGAGGTCCTTGTTCTTTTCACCACTTGTATCCAGTGATTCCACAGAGTTATCTTGACATACTTAAAAGACCAAACCATCTCAAAGCCATTCCAACTTTTAATTATTTAATAGTTTAAAATAAAATTTAATTACAACTTTTTCTCTTCCCTTTCTTCCCTTCAACACCTCCCCTATCTATATCCCCTGTTCCCTCTATAATATATGGCCTAGTTTATTTTATTACTGTTATATGTATATAAATGCATAAATATATAAATAAAATCTGCTGAGCCTGTCTATTGTGGCTCACATGAATATGATTTCTGGTTTACTACATCTTATTGAATAACCAATTAATGACCTAGTCCTGGGTAGACTAACCTCAAGTTTAGCATTCCTTAGTTACCTGTAGTTGTCTACAGGTGGGTAGGGCCCCATGAGATTTCCTCCTTCCATGTTAGCATGAATATTGGTGTTGTACTTCTTCATGTCCTGTTTAGGCAGTAATATTCTTAAGGTATCATGGCTGAAGTTCTTCCATCTTTAATGAAGTATTCTTTGTTCATCTTGGAATGTTTCTTCAGCAATTAGCTTGGAAGTTTATATTTTTCCTTAATCTTGAATTCCTGTTCAATGAAGAGACCAAAAATCAATGAGAAGCATTGGTTTTGTTTTGTCTCTTTTCTCTTCCCTCTTTATTTTAAGTTTACTTCAATTTATACACCTATGTCATATTTTTATGATCCTAAGAATATTGGAGATTTCCAATGGCATTATTCCCTCAAGCATATATATATATATATATAAATTTTTTGCCAAACCTTCCAAGATAGCTGCACTTTAACTGACAGTTGCAGAGTTAGAAAATATGAAGATAAGCCTTTGAGCTGATTATCAGGGAAGAACCAAGTAAGTGAAAAGAAACAAACTTCAATTATTAATTTAATGATATCCAGTACCTCTTTTCTAGTACTATTTTCTGTATAAAAATATTTGTCATTATTTATGAGGTGGCTATGAAACTATATAAAAGAACCATCCCCAACCCCCACAAATGTCAGCTTTTTTCTGGAGTACTTGTTTATTTTGTTTTTGTAAACTTTTCTTTGGTTTTGAGAGTCCTAAAATGATAGTTCTATACGAGGTATATTCCCCAGAATCCTTATTGTTTTTATGAAGGTAGCAATTTTACTTTTCTTGAATAAACTATTATCATTAACAGTTCATTAGTAGTTTTAAAATGTGTCCCTATAGCACTTACATATTTGTTTCTAATGTAATATTAGGTAGCATATCATTTTGACACTATTGTAAATAGGCTGTTAACTCATATGTGTTAATATTAATACTTTTGTAATATTCCCTAAAGTGCAATATTATTGATTTTCTAATTCAGTGAATATAATTCCCAATTTGTTCATGAGTAAGAATTAGAGATCTTCAAAGGTATTTTTGGTTTTCACAATTGGAATGGAGCTTTTCATATTACTAGAAACTAAATATAATACAAAGCACCTTATCATGAAAAGAAAAGCCTCCTACACCAACCGTCAAATGCCTGGTGTTACTATTACCATCATGCAAAGCTCAGGTATAATATTTTGGAAATATTTCTCTCAACTCTGCTAAATTTCATTTGTATATTGTCATACCATATAGAAGAAATGATAATTTTCCTCTTCTTTTTCAATTAAAAATTTATCTTATATTTAATATGTCTCTGATATGAAAAATTAAGAAAAAGTACATCTTTGTCTTGATTCTGAGTAGAATAGGAATATATATAGAATTTTTGTTTTCAATTTTTTGAATCTTTTAATGTTTTCACATGCTGTTTAATTTGCTTATGTTAAACTAAAATGCATCTTTTTCTCTTATGAGATAGATTTTCATCATTAAATTTGTTAAAGTTTTTATTAATTCTGCCATAATACACAGTACATTTGTTTTCTTGCTTTGGTTCTCCTTTACATTATTTTGGGCTTGATGTATCTTTTGTGTCTTCTTGCATACAAATACAAAAAAATAATGCAAAGCCTTATCTTTTAATTTTTTATGTTAGCACTTTTATGACCATAACTTTAATACTTATTCTTTTTTAGTATGACTTACGAATCCTCTACAGTAACAATAAAAAATTATATCCTTGCTTCTGCTAATTTTTTAGTCCTTTCCCAACACATGCTTTTAAATATTGGTTTGGTTCTACAATATTTGCTTTTATCATATTATATGTGCATTGTATTGCTTATTGGCTTGAACAGTTTTGATGCTCAGGACAACAAACTTATTTACAATGTCTTTATTTTTGCCCCCTATTATGTCTGACATGGCAGCCTTAATTTATGTAATCATACTATTGGTATATCACTATAATTGGTAATATGGAAACTCTGCTTGAAATTGTAATTCTGCCTGCTAACTATGAGACCTAAAATTTACTCAGTTTGACATTCACCATTTCTTTGTTTAGCATATACTTTCTTTGATCTTCTATTTCACTGAAATTATTTCTTCATGGAGACATTGAAAATATATACTCTGAGTTTATCTTAATTAAAAATCATAGTGTGTTACCATTTTTATCTAAACCATATTTTGCGAGAGAATAGTTTTTAAACACACTTGAAGACTTTGTTGATATTGTTTGGTTGCCTTAGTGTGAAAGATTATATGAAAGTTTTTACAACATCTCTGATATCTTCACTTTTGATGAGTTCTTTGAATGATTGTGATTGGTAATGTCAGATTGAAAGGGTCTAGAAACAGCTAGGGTAGGTCTTGGGGGCTTTTAAACAACATAATAGCCTCTCGACCTCTCTGTTGATGATTATCTAGATTGAGTTAAGTTGGGAAGACCTACTCTAAATATGGGCAATACCATTCCACAGCTTGTGTCTCAGACTGCACATAAATGAGAATTCAAACTGAGGTGTAGCATTCTTTGCTTGTAGTTTCCTCCTTGTGGATACAATGTGACCTGTTCCTTCAGCAACCTGTAGCATGAATCTTAAAAGTTCTTATTAATAAAAACAAACGTGAGTCAGGTATTGGGGCAAACACTGGAAGGTCAGAGAGACATAACAAACCACAGCTAACCTCACCTGGCCAACTTCTCGGCTGGTCTTGTTTCCTCAGACTGGAAGCCTCTGTGTCCTCATATTCGAATGGCTCTCAGCTGAACTGTGCTTCTTGAAAGCCTGAATGCTTAACCAGCCAAATGCCTAACCAGCCAAATGCCTCTAGCTTCTGGTCCTCACGCCTTATATATCTTTCTGCTTCCTGCCTCACTCCCTGGAATTAACGGCTCGCTTTCTGGGATTAAAGGCGTGAGTCACCGTGTTTGGCTGTATCCTTGAACACATGGATTTCTGCCTCTGGAATGCTAGGATTAAAGGCATGTGCTACCACTGCCTATCCTCATGTTTAATATTGTGGCTGCTCTGTCTCTGACCCCAGATAAGTTTATTAGCATGCACAATATTTGGGGGAATACAATACCACAGCAACCCACTGCTATTTCTTTTCTGCAAAGAAGAATGATTCCCTCAAACTGTAGGAAAATACTTTCTATCTTAAATTGTTTTAGCATCAGATATTTTACACATCAATGAGAGACTAATACTCATGTCCAATTGTTCTACCTTTATCTTTTAAATTGGTACATTTTATTTTAAAGATGTTTTGGGTTGAATGTTTTATATCAATTGCTTCATCTGATTTTATTTTGTTATTTCTGGAAATAGCTCACAAATTCTAGTTTAAATATTGACTTTATATTCATTTCATTTTATCCAATACCAATTATTCATAAAATAATATATTTTCTTATATTTTAGGATTATTATGTGAACTATTTTCTAAATTTTTTGTGTTTGTGGTTTTTGCCACAAGATTTTCCAAAACTTCTTTTCCATATCCTTTACTTTGCTCACAATGGTTTACTCTCCTTTATGCTATTTCAAATACATGGCAGCTTTGTTTGCTTTTGCTTATTTTTATTTATTTAGTATCTTTGGCTTATGTTCGAGATCCTTTCATCTTTTGCTACATTGCCTATCTCTTTGGAGTTTCTGGTTTAAAAATATGATTGTTTAACTGTGTTAAATGAATTTAAAATAATATAGTTATGCATCTGTTACTTTACATTATTTCTTTATATGTCTTCTCTTTGTGTCAGTCTTATAGCTTTTATCATTTCTTTATTAACTATGTACTATGGTGATATTTTATTTGTACTGAAATGTGATTTTATTTGTATGTTAATAAATAAAGTTGCCCGGAGTTCAGAGCTATTAGAACCATAGCCAAAGCTGGACGGTGGTGGTGCATGTCTTTAATCCCAGCACATGGTAGGCAGAGCTAGGTAGATCTCTGTGTGTTCAAGGATACAGCCAGCAATGGAGACACACACCTTTAATCTCAATACCAACCATAGAAGACCTGGAGGTCTGTACAGACAAGCAGTGATGAGGCAGTCATGTGTTTGGGTTTACAACCAAAGAAAAGGCAGAACAGAAAGTCTATATAAAGACAAAAACACAGGAAGTAGGTCTCTTGGCTGAAGAGGATAGCTGAAGCAGGAAGGGTAAGGCTCTTAGCTCTGACATCTTGGGCTTTCATCTTTACATTGGCTCTGTGTTTCTTATTTAATAAGACGGTTACTTCTACAATGTATATTGGAATAAATCAAGTTTCCTAAACTAGCAGTTTACAGTGCTTTATATAGAGAGTTAGTTCAGTTTTCTTTTGCTTATGACACTGAGCTATATGTCAGTTAGTCATGTACATTTTACTTCTTCCCAACCAACCATAGATTGCTTCCTATTTAATATTCCAGCAAGCCTCACCTCTATATATCCTTTATTGAAAATAAGGAGTGGAGGCAAGTACTATTTAAATGACCGTATCGCCTTTATAAACAACAGATTTTGCCTCTTAAAGTATCTTTACCATTTAAAAATTTGAAGCTACAGAATTCCTTTATAGGTGTAAATATCTTCCAAGTTTGTCTTCAGGTGACAGACACTTTTCATGTACTATGAAATAGATTTATAGATTTTTTTGTAATTTTACTAAAAAATTCAATTTTATCAAGCGATAGTCTTGATTTGAGATAATTTATGTGTGTGCTGTACTTTTTTTATTCTTAAAACTCACAATATTATGTTTTAAATTTCTATAAATTAATAAAACCATTCACCTTTTCCATTTACAATGATTTTAATTTTGCTATATATAAATACTTATATATTTATAACAAAATATCAAATAATTGATTTAAATTTGAGTTTTTTAATTATTTTCACTCTGATTCTTAACATGATATAGTCTATTTGCCAAATGTATTTCCTTATTGCAAATATAATAAATACATAAAGTAATCTTAGAAGTTACCCCAGATTACACATGTATCTTTAGTTCATTAAAAGACATTTAATTAATACAAATTATAAGTGCCCTTAAACTATAGATGATTTTTGTAATCACATTTACAAATTGTGCCTTTATTAGCTACTAAGTGTTACAGCTTGCCATCGACAACTTTATAATGACCTCAGCGTGCTAGATGCTGGGTCAAGTCAGGTCACTAGCAGCTTCGGGCATTGCTTCCTCTTTTTAGTGTATCCTTCCATCACTGCAGCAAGATGTGGCTTAGTTCCAAAGTATCAGATAATAACACCATGGAACAGCTTTGTACAGATGAATTTTAAAACATTCAAATGTTTGCTCTGATATGATACATAGATACTACCCACAGTAACTGTTTGTGGAGTGACATTCCATTAATTCTATAGAAATTCCTGTGTGATTATAAGGAGATATAAACAGAAAGATAAATAGACAAATACATAGATCTAGTTATGTAATATTCCTATCTATAACTAGAATGAGAAGCATGTATATGCAAACACAAAAACAAGTACCAAACTCTTACCTCCACATAATGTACAATTTATAAATTAGTTAGGTTCTAAGGGGTTTGCTAACTTCAGTCATTGTAATATGTAATTACTTTTCCACTATATAAATCACATAGCTTCCATAAATCATCATTAATTTAAAGCTCTTTGGACTTCTATTTGATGCAGTGGGTTTTGGAATATTTTCAAAATAACAAAAATATAGTTTAAAATACATTTTCTTTCCAAAGCTGTTCATTAAAGTATTGTTGATGATAAATTTAAGGTGAATTCAATATAATTATACAAATGCCCCAAATAATGTTTATACAAAGTTTCTAATATCTGGAAAGAATGCTTACTATAATAACTGTGAAGAAAAATTAAACTCCAGAACATAAAAACAACAAATTATTGTTAATATAGTATTATTAAAATGAATAACTAATGTATAATGAATTCTTACTAAAACATAGTTAATATGAAAAGAATGCTACATGGATGGTTTCTTATACTCATCACAATAGTGTGAATAAGTTGATGATATCCTAATTTTTCAGATGAGATAAAGAAAGGTCACCATGTTTATACAATGTATTTGAAATTTCATAGCTACAGAATGAATGGGGAAACCACTATTCTATTTAATTAAAATGTATGCAGAATACAAGTAACTCAATATACATATTGTGTTAATTAAGTCAGTCTCAATAAGACAAATGTTATATCTTTGCTCTCATTTGTCTGTCTTAAAATTTATATGGGTGCAAAAAGTCAAATATTTAAAGATGCTATAAAAGTAGAAATAAAAATGACTAGGTCCAAGGGAAAATGTGTTTACTGTGAGGGAAAAGAGGTATGAAGGAGGTGGGGATATTAGTGTATAGGGAGACTATGCTCATGAAGAAGGCTTTATGTGACCTGGAATAATGAAACAAAATAAAAATATAAATTAGTATAACACAAGATAACAAAATAAAGGAAAACAATTCCTTTAACATTGAAAATATTTTCATTTTTTAAATTTTGTATATTCTTTTTTCTTTTTTTTATTAAGAGATTTTCTATTCATTTTACATATCAACCACTGATTACCCTGTCCTCACTCCTTACACTCCCCCCCCCCCCCCGGGCACCCCACCCCCCATTCCCACCTCCTCCAAGGCAAGGTCTCCCCTGGGGAGTAAGCAGAGCCTGGTATATTCAGATGAGGCAGGTTCATGACCCTCCTCCTGGCACCAAGGCTGAGCAAAGTGTCTCAACATAGGCACTAGGTTCCAAAAAGCTGGCTCATGCACTAAGGACAGGTCCTGGTGTCACTGCCTGGGGGCCCCCTAAATGGTACAAGTTAAACAATTGTCTCACTTATCCAGAGGGCCTAGTCCAATACCAAGGGGGCTCCTCAGCTATTGGTTCACAGTTCATGTGTTTCCATTAGTTTGGCTAGTCTTCTCTGCAGTTTTTCCAATCATAGTCTTGATATCGCTTGCTCATATAATCCCTCCTCTTTCTTGTTGATTGGACTCCTGGAGCTCTGCCTGGGACTTAGCTGTGGATCTCTGTATCTGCTTCCATCAGTCACTGGATGAGAGTTCTATCATGACAGTTAGGGTGTTCAGCCATCCAATCACCAGAGCAGGTCAGCTCAGGCACCCTCTCGACCATTGCCAGTAGTCTATAGTGGGGTCATCTTTGTGGATTTCTGGGGACCTCTCTAGCACTCTGCTTCTTCCTATTCCCCTGGGGTCTTCATTTATCATGGTATCTCTTTCCTTGTTCTCCCACTCTGTTCCTGATCCAGCTAGTACCTCCTTCTCCCCTATGCTCTCTTTCCCTCAACACTTGCCCTCCATTACCCCCCCACACACACACAGTTTATTCACGTAGATCTCATCCATTTCTCCATCACTGTGCGATCCCTGTGTCTTCCCTAGGGTCCTCTTTACTAGCTAGTCTCCCTGGAGCTGTGAATTGCAGTCTGATTATCCTTTGCTTTACATCTAGTATCCACTTATGGGTGAGTACATACCATGTTTTTCTATCTGAGTCTGGGTTACCTCACTCAGGATGATATTTTCTAGTTCCATCCTTTTGCCTGAAAACCTCATGATGTCATTGTTTTTCTCTGCTGAGTAGTACTCCATTGTATATATGTACCACATTTTGTTTATCCATTCTTCAGTTGAAGGGCATCTAGGTTGTTTCCAGGTCCTGGCTATTACAAATAATGCTGCTATGGACATAGTTGAGCATAGGTCCTTGTGTTATGATTGGGCATTCCTTGGGTATATGCCCAAGAGTGGAATAGCTGGGTCTTGAGGGAAACTAATTCCCAATTTTCTGAGAAAGTGCCATACTGATTTCCAAAGTGGCTGTACAAGTTTGCATTCCCAAAAACACTGTAGGAGTGTTCCCCTTGCTCTGCATCCTGTCCAACATAAGCTGTCTTCAGTGTTTTTGATCTTAGCCATTATGACAGGTATAAGATGGTATCTCAGAGTCATTTTGATTTGCATTTCCCTGATGACTAAGGATGTTGAGCAATTCGTTAAATGTCTTTCAGCCATTTGAGCTTTTTCTGTTGAGAATTCTCTGTTTAGCTCTATAGCCCATTTTTAATTGGACTGTAAGGTATTTTGATGTCTAGTTTCTTGAGTTCTTTACATATTCTGGAGATCATCCCTCTGTCAGATGTGGGGTTGGTGAAGATCTTTTCCCATTCTGTAGGCTGTCTCTATGTCTTGTTGACCGTGTCCTTTGCTCTACAAAAGCTTCTCAGTTTCAAGAGGTCCCATTTATTAATTGTTTCTCTTAGTGTCTGTGCTACTCGTGTTATATTTAGGAAGTGATCTCCTATGCCAATGCAGTCAAGACTGCTTCCTACTTTCTCTTCTATCAGGTTCAGTGTAACTGGATTTATGTTGAGGTCTTTGATCCACTTGGACTTAAGTTTTGTGCACAGTGACAGATATGGATCTATTTGCAATCTTCTACATGTTGATATCCAGTTATGCCAGCACCATTTGTTGAAGATGCTTTCTTTTTTCCATTGTACAATTTTGGCTTCTTTGTCAAAAATTATATGTTCATAGGTGTGTGGATTAATGTCAGGGACTTCAGTTCAATTCCATTAGTCCACATGTCGTTTTTATGCCAGTACCAAGCTGTTTTTATTACTCTCTATAGGAGAGCTTGAAATCAGGGGTTGTGATGCCTCCAGAGGTTGTTTTGTTGTAGAGGATTCTTTTGGCTCTCCTGGGTTTTTTGTTTTTCCAAATGAAGTTGAGTATTATTCTTTCCAGGTCTGTGAAGAATTATGTTGGGATTTTGATGGGGATTGCATTGAATTTGTAGATTGCTATTTTTACTATGTTGATCCTACCTATACATGAGCATGGGAGAACTTTCCATTTTCTGATATCTTCTTCAATTTCTTTCTTCAAGGACTTAAAGTTTTTGTCATACAGGTCCTTCGCTTGCTTACTAAGAGTTACCCCAAGATATTTTATATTATTTGTGGCTGTTGTAATGGGTGATGTTTCTCTCATTTCTTTCTCAGCCCGTTTGTCATTTGTATAGAGAAGGGCTACTAATTTTTTTTTAGTTAATCTTGTATCCTGCCATGTTACTGAAGTTATCAGCTGTAAGCGTTCCTTGGTTTAATTTTTAGGATCACTTATGTATACTATCATGTCATCTGCAAATAGTGAAAGTTTGATTTCTTTCTTTCCAATTTGTATCCACTTGATCTCCTTTTGTTATCTTATTGCTCTAGCTAGAACTTCAAGTACTATATTGAATAAATATGGGGAGAGCAGACACCCTTGTCTTGTTGCTGATTTTAGTGGAATTGCTTTGAGTTTCCATTTATTTTGATGTTGGCTGTTGGCTTGCTGTAAATTACCTTTATTATGTTTAGGTATATTCCCTTTATTTCTGATCTCTCCAAGACCTTTATCATGAAGGAGTGTTGGATTTTGTCAAAGGCTTTTTCAGCATCTAATGAAATGATCATGTAGTTTTTTTTCTTTCAGTTTGTTTATATGGTGTATTACATTGACAGACTTTGGTATGTTGAACCACCCTTGCATCCCTGGGATGAATCCTACTTGATCATGGTGGATAATTGTTTTGATGTGTTCTTGGAGTCTGTTTGCCAGTATTTTATTGAGTATTTTTGCATCAATGTTCATGAGGGAGATCGGTCTGTAGTTCTCTTTCTTTGTTGTATCCTTGTTTGGTTTGGGTATCAGGGTAACTGTAGCCTCATAGAAGGAATTTGGTAACATTCCTTCTGTTTCTAGTGTGTGGAGCAATTTAAAGAGTATTGGTATTATCTCTTCTTTGTAGATCTGGTAGAATTATGCATAGAAACCATCTGGACCTGGGCTTTTTTTTTTTTTTTGGTTGGGAGGCTTTTAATGACTGTTTCTATTTCCTTAGGGGTTATTGGTCTGTTTAATTAGTTTATCTGGTCTTGATTTAACTTAGGTATGTGGTACCTATCCAGAAAGTTGTCCATTTCTTTTAGATTTTCCAGTTTTGTGGAGTACAGGTTTTTGAAGTATGACCTGATCGTTCTCTGGATTTCCTCTTTGTCAGTTGTTATATCTCCCTGTTCATTTCTGATTTTGCTAATTTGGATGCTCTCTTTCTGCCTTTTGGTTAGTCTGGATAAGGGCTTGTCTATCTTGTTGATTTTCTCAAAGAACCAACTCTTTGTTTCATTGATTCTTTGTTTTTCTTGAATGATTGTTCTATGGGGCACATTGCAATAACTATGTTTTTTTAAGTATAGGGAGACAATAATTAGAAATTTAAATACTTGTCCCTTGTATATGGGATTGTGTGTGATTTTTGTGTTTTTTTCATTTTTTAGCTTTACATAACTTATATTCAATATGTATTTGAGTTATATTTAGAAAGTATGTTTTACATGAAATGAAAGCTGACAGACTACACAAATAAAAAAGCATAATTATAAGGTAGAAAATTTTGTTCTTCAGGTATCATACAGCTTAGAAAATTATAAAGCATGTTATATTAAGTATCAGATAAAGATTATTTGAAATTTAATGAGGTTGAAACCGTTTAACAATAACTAACATACACAATTTCTTTTTTATTAAGAAATTTCTCCTCATTTTACATCCCAAACACAGATTCCCCCTCTTCTGCCTCCTCCTGCCCCCCAGCTTTCACTCCCAACCCACCCCCATGTCCACCTCCTCTAAGGCAAGGTCTCCCATGGGGAGTCACCAGAGCCTGGTACATTCACTTGAGGCATGTCCAAGCCCCTCCCTCCTGCACCAAGGCTGGGCAAGGTGTCCCACCATAGGCACTGGGATCCAAAAAGTCCTCTCATGCATCAGGGATGGATCCTGATCCCACTGCCTGGCGGTCCCCTAACCAGTTCAAGCTAAACAACTGTCTTACCTATCCAGAGAGCCTAGTGCAGTTCAATGGAGGCTCCACAGCTATTGGTCCACAGTTCATGAGTTTCCATTAGTTGGCTGGCCATATCTGTATGTTTTCCCATCATGATCTTGAAGTCCCTTGCTCATAGAATCCTTCTCTCTCATCAAATTGGAGTCCTGGAGTTTGGCCTGGAGCCCTGTTGTGGATCTCTGCATCTGCTTCCATCAGTTACTGGGATACTGTGATAAATGAAGATATCATGGGAATGGGGAGAAAACAGGGTGCTAGGGAAGTGCCCAGGAATCCACGGGATGATCCCACCTTAGACTACTAGCAATAATTGAGATGGTGCCTGAACTGGCCTACTCTGGTAATCAGGTTAGTGAATACCCTGTCATCATATAGCCTTCATCCAGTAGCATACACATTTTCTATGTGAGTGCAAGGAATGTATAAATAGATTATTATAATAGCATTATACAGAATAAGAAGCTATTTAGTCATGTAACATAAGATTAGATTTAAATATTTACCAAATATGTAAACTTTTAAAAATTTACAATATTATGCATTTTCATATTCCATTTACTGAAAAAAAGCTTAACTGCATGTGTATCATAATTTTACTTATGTATCTTTATCTCATACAAATTAAAGGCCTGCAAAAATTCTTTTAAAAATGAGTATAAAATTTCAAAGAATGGCCAATGCATACTCAACATACGTACAAGAGCTAACAGGTAATTTACATGTAGGTAATAACTAACTATAATACAAAGATGAAAAGTTACTGCTATGGAGTTGGAGGCTGCAGTGCTTAGAGACTTATGTAGTACCTGATCATTAAAAATATTCAATAGAATATTTATTAAAAAAGGGTTTATCTAGAGGAATTACATTTTTGACTTCTAATTTTGAAAAACATTTCATTTATTTCTGTGTGTATGTGTGTTTCCTATTGTGTTCTCCCATGATTTTGCATATGGAAGCCAGAAAACAATGCTGAGAGTCTTTCTCCATTACTTTCCTCCTCATTTTTCAAGAAAGAATTTGTCTCTAAACCTGGAGCTAACCTATTAGGCTTTTTTTCCTGGCAAGTGAGCCTTCAGGACTGTCTCTACGGTCTAGTACTGGTGTTGTAGACTCATCAAGCTGTCTCAGTGGCTTCATGTGCTGAGAATCTGAGCATGCACAGGCAGCACTTTTCCTACTGAGTCATTTCCCTATACGTGAATTTTATTTTTGTGCTTAAAGTAAGGAGACAGTTTAGTTTTCTATGGAATATTTATGTTGAATAACAATAATGCGTATAATGCTAGATGAAAGAATCATCAATGATTTCACCATTAAAGTGATACATGTTTGAGACAATAGATATGTTTAAACTGGAATAAGTATAATGAATTATATACAAATACTGAAATATCTCATAATATATAAATTCATACAGTTGCAATGGTTTCTATGCATCAGTATAAATAAGAAATTTAATTTAACAAAAATGAATAAAAAATGGAAAAGTAAAAAGTATATAAGCACAAACTCATGCAAGTGATTTATATGTTGGGAGAAAGCTAAGTAGAAAAAATGGAATTTGTTCTGAATATTATGTTTATGAGTTTGTTTGGAGGTCATCCAAAATCATTGAACAGAGTGAACAAACGTACATGCCAAACCCCAGAGCCAATGTTTAACTTGTTCAGCACACATGGCAGACTGAGAATCAATGCTACAAACAGCTACAACTGCCAGTTATTTGAGAATAACTTGACAACATAACATTTTGAATTTTGAGAGACATGTTTCACTGCAATAGAGATGGACAAGTTGCAGAGATTCGCATAGCACATCCTTTTTCTTATGATGTTTATTTCTTGGGGATTTCTATTATTCTCTTGAACATGAAGGTAGAAGTAAAATTTTCTATGAGAGAACAAAATATCTGACTCGTTTTGAAAACCTAATTTTTTAAAATGGATTGCTTATAACTCATTTTCAGTGGGTTTTGCCTGAATAGTTAATTTGGTACAATTGTAGTACTACAGAATAGCAATGGTACCATATACTTATTACATGGTTAGTCACTTTAACTCAGATCAATGTCTTCCAAAACCTCAATCTATCACAGACAAATTATGAATATTAATACAACCGATATATAAGATAATTCTATCATCACAAGGTTTCCTTTAACTACTTTCTTATAGATATACGACCTTTTTTCCTGTCGGGATATTTCTGGGTGGGACATAATGAAATACCTCTTCAGCATAGGTAGAGGAGATGTCAACTGTTGCTGGATTGTAATGACTACATCAGGGGAGGGGGAGAGAATGTGTGGCATCACTGATGCAGACACTCAGAGTCAGTTAAAGGCAAACACCAGACTCATTTATTCAATAATGGGGAAGCCCTCATATACCCTCCTCTTAGGACCCAAGCTGTGTCCCAATCTGGTGGCATTGCATGGTCATCCTTCATTGGCTAGGCACAATCAGGAACTCTGATAGTGACCAAGAACTCTGACAGCCTGTTGCTAGGCCTTTGGGTGAACTTCAGGTTGGCTAATAAGGAAGTACATTATGTGCATTTCTTGGCAACTGGTTTGAGCCAATTTCCTCAATCATATAGGCCTAACCTACTATGTATCCACTCTTTTATTTTATTATGTGGGTGCTCAGTAGAAGTCAGAGATCTTTGCTCTGACCTTGTTGACTCTGCCCCTGGGGGGGGAACTGTCCATGTCTTAGGTGGTCTTGCCAAACAAGCTCTTACCTATCATTGACTATCAGCCCTCATAGAGCATCCATCACTGGGGAGTCACCCTGTATGGGGAGGGTCAGGTAGTATCCTTTTGAAGTTCAGAAAGTCAAGCATGCATAACCTTTTGTGGAGGGCTATGAGTTGGATGTCTAAGAGCCATTAATACCTGTAGAGTTGCCATAGTGGCTGCTCATTGTTGCCAGATGTGCTGTAAGAGACAATTAAAGAGGAAAAAGATTAAAAGCACCACCTCACCATCAAAACATAAGTGAAAATCCAGGAATGATCAGTCTTTTCATTTCATGCCAAACTTTTTCAAAAAAATAGTGAAAGGCCATAATATTTTACATTGCTATAGATTTTAGTTTATTAATACAAATTTAAAGTTAATTTTGTTATACTTTATATAATTTCTAAACTCGTTTAATGTATTATGTTTATGTAACTCATTTAAATTGTAGTGGATGATTAAAAATACAGATTAATAATTAGTCTTCTATAATGTAAAACTTATAGTCATGTTAAGTTCTCTAGGTATACATAGATATAATTCAATTAGGTAGGTAATCTTCAAACATTTCAAAAACCTACAGAATATGGCATTTAAAATGTTTTAAAAACTTAGACTTTCCTGGACAATGAGATACATCTGCTCCTGGCAGCACCAATTTACTTCAGAGAGAAAGATGGGCACCAAAGACACTCCATATGGAGTTTATAGTCTTTTTGGCAAAAACAGCCATTTTTTTTTGGCCTGGACTGTTCTTACCTGGACTGCTCAACAAAATGTTGTATTGAGTGGACATGCAGGACCCATCAGAAGGTGACCACTGAACTTTGCAAGGCAATATGGTCCTTCAGGTTCCTGATTCATAGAAGAAACTGCCAGACATTGTACAGAAAACAGAGAGAAGTGACTGAGAGACTCTAGGCCTATAGGTTGAAGATGGATGCCCCAATGTTGCAGAGGAACTTTGGATGACTGTCCAGGCAGGCAGCTGTCTTTGTCATTTCCAGAATTTTGAAAGTTGCTTACAATGCACTTCCCATTTACTTAGATAACATGATATCCTTCTTGGTAATTTGATGTAGTTGAAGACTAAATAGTTAGATATGAAACTTTAGACTCACAAATATTACATAGATAAGATATTTTCTTTAATTTTGCTAAATACAAATAGACTAGATAATGTAACTGTAATTCTTGCTTGATAACTGTTCTATTATATGTAATTTTACTATGTTAAAGTTAAACCCTTCCTTTTTGATTAGACAAAAAAAGGGGAGCTGCTGTGGGATGTCATTCTGTATGCTGTGAATATGTGTTGCTCTGATTTGGTTGATAAATAAAACATGGATTGGCCATTAGCCAGGCAGGAAGTATAGGCAGGGCAAGCAGACAGGAGAATTCTGGGAAGAGGAGGACTGAGTCAGGAGTCACCAGCCAGACACAGAGGAAGCAAGATTACAAGGCAGAACTCTGAAAAGGTACCAAGCCATGTGGCTAAACATAGATAAGAATTATGGGTTAATTTAAGTGTAAGAGCTAGTCAGTAATAAGCTTGAGATAATGGACAAGCAGTTATAATTAATATAAGCCTCGGTGTGCTTACTTGGGGGAATGCAAGTAGAAGAGATTTGTCCCAACTGCCAGCCATCCAGGACACAGGAAAAATTCCAATTACAAATTCCTCAGCTATCCACATACATACAAGTGAAAATGTCTGGTAGGCAATGCTCCATGAAAGCAGATATCTACTTTTGTCTTGTTAATTATTTTTATTACAACATTTAGCAAGATATATGGAATGTAGGTGATTATTTATTTGGTACCTATTCATAGAGTCCATATTGTTTCCTATGGCATGGTTCTAACTGTCAATAATTCCACACTAATCTTGCAAAACTGTTTTCTCCCACAGAGTTTTTAGATATATTAAAGGTAGAATGGAACAAAATAAGATTTCAATAGACTACCAATGATAGCAAGAGTATTTTCATTGATGTTACTATTATGAACATAAAAGTATTGTTGAAGAAGTTTTTGGAATGTAAGAATAGAAGTGTTTGAAAGGCTAGTATTTAATTGTGCAAATATTATTAAGATTCACATTTTATGACTTATTTTATCCTTAGTTTAAAATACATTTTAATTTTCCTCCTGGGAAAAATAATCTAGAGTTCCTTTCCCACACAACTTGTTTAGTTAACTGTCATCTTTGAGTACACCATGGGAGTACAAGTATTCACTCATCAGAGAGGAAGGCATTATTAGCCAGTTTTGGGCACAACAAAATAAGAAAAAAAAAACTTTGGATTTTCATGAATGAATTTCAGCAAATAGATTTTTAATTGCTTTTATGTGGTAATGCTGTTTTGTATATTTCAAAATTTTCATGATTTGATTCAAGACAACAGTATCAAGTATTGGCTCAAGTTCAAAGAACACATACTAACGATACTCTATTGAAGACAAATGATCACAAGTTGTCACTCAATATTAACATGAAGAGACCAGCATTTATAGATTACTGGGGATTTTTGTTCCTCCTGTGATGAAGAAAGTGTCCTTTCATTTAATGCAACTTCAACTCCAGGAGTTATGTAAAGACAAATTGTGGAATAAAGGAGTGATCTTATCTGAGCCTTTGCTCTAATTCTCTTTAATGTTTTTTTTTTTCTACTCCTCTGGTGCTTCTTATTTGCAGAAAAAAAGACATTTGTTGAGGACATTTTATTTTCTTTAACTTCTGCTTTTGGTAGGAAGAAAAAGATTTGAGGATCAAATATAATCTCAGGGGAAGTTCAAGCTTTTCTTTTGAATGAAAGACTTTTCATAGCAGGACACCAGGCCAACAGGATGACATTTCTAACATTGAATTTCTGGTGGTTTATTTTATACAGATGCAAATTTAACATTATCTGCCCTTTAGAGGAAGAACACCAGAGGGCAAGACAAAAATCACTCCCAAACTACTGAGAAAAAAAAACTGTAGAAATGTCTAACATTAGTAGACATTAGTGCCTTTTTCATCACTATGGCCACTCTCTTAGTATTGTCATGTTCTCTCTCTCTCTCTCTCTCTCTCTCTCTCTCTCTCTCTCTCTCTCTC
>CABHPH010145824.1:0-11482 GCA_902168325.1 Peromyscus nudipes | reverse complement strand
CTCTCTCTCTCTCTCTCTCTCTCTCTCTCTCTCTCTCTCTCTCTCTCATATAAATTAAAAGAAAAAACTTAGTCTAATCAGTGGATAAATATGCCTCCAGCAATTCCAATGACCTCAGTTGGATATTGGGAACCCATATAACAGAAGTTGACAATCTGCAACAAGCTGTTCTGACTTTTCTACATTCATATTGTGGTACCCATAACTGTGTGTATGCACACACACACACACACACACACACACACACACGTATACACACATGCACAATGTGCCCCAAAATCTAAATAAATAAATATAATAAGTAAAAAATATTAAAGAACTCTCATGGAAAAATATGTGTGCCTATTTCTCTCAAGAGTCTCATTCCCTTTCCATTCTCATTTCATTCTATATATTTTGTCAGGGAATGTTGTTTTCCTAAGACTCTTTTGCCAATTCTATCATATTACTGTAAATAAAAAAAGAGAAACAAAATATGCAAAAAAAAAACCCAAATGGATAGCTATGAGCTTTAGAGTGCTAAATGTAGAATGGAGTACAGCAATATATGCATATTTTCTCAGCTTCTAGGTCACCCAGAAATGCATATAGGAATTGGGAATTGCTGGACTGAAAGCCAAAATGAAATGAATTTGATTTGTTATTCAAAGCCCAATATTATATCAAATTGAAGTTGTTATATTTACCTGAAAAACAATAAACTTCATTCATTTTAATGTGTCCTAATTAACTCATATGCAAACTAGATTCCTATCACCTATCTAAAACATGTGCATTTTTAATGAAGATATAGGTTTCACACTGGGAGAATATAACATACTAAATTATCTATTTTTTTTATTTTCAAATCCTGACTTCAGAAAAAGTTTCTTGTTTCCTTATTTCATTGAGTGCTAGATATCCTTTGTCTATAGCTCTGCATATAATATAAAAATTAAAACAATTCAATGAATGATATTGCTACAATGAAAATCATATTTTTTCTACTTAAAACGTGTGAAAATTTTATTACTCTGAGCATTTTTGATTGTTATTCAAAATGCTTGTAGGGAAAATACAGATTTTTATAAAGCCTCATTACCTTAAGGTATCACATGTTAAGTGGAACATCTTATTCAAAATATGGGATGATTTAGGGCCAGACATGGTGATACATCACTGGGATCACAGCATTCTTGGACTGAAGCAGGGTATCACTGCATGTATGAGGTCAACCTGGTCTGTATAACAAGTTTCAAATCATCCATGACTTTATAGTGAGACTGTTTCTCAAAGGAAAAAAGAAATAACTAAAGAAAGAAAGAGATTAGATGATTTAGATAAAATTATCTTATCTTTTCAAAACTGTGCTGAGTGAGCACTTTCCAGAGTAGTAAACATTAAAAGTATCAGGTTTAGCCTTTGCTAAAGATTGAATTAACAACAAACCATATTTTTAAAAGGTGATGTTTTTCTAATATATATAGTCTATGTTAATTATGCTCTTGAGTGCTGTGGGATGTTCTGGATGCTGTGCATGTATTGCTCTGATTGGTTGATAAATAAAAAAGCTGATTGGCCAGTAGCCAGGCAGGAAGTATAGGTGGGATAAGCAGACAAGGAGAATTCTGGGAAGAGAAAGGCTGAGTGAAGAGACGCCAGCCTGCCATCCAGGGAGCAGCATGTAATGACACACAGGTAAAGCCACAGAACATGTGGCAACATGTAGATTAACAGAAATGGGCTGAATTTAAGTGTATGGTAGACCTGAGCTAACGGCTGAGAAGTTTTAATTAATATAAGCCCATGTGTGTTTACTTGGGTATGAGTGGCTGCAGACTGGGTGGGATACAGGAAAACTTCAGCTACAAATGGCACCCAACATGGGGCATTGATCCACATAGACCTAAGAAAGCTTAAAGATTCTGAACACACAGAAATGGAGCCACACTGGGTTTCCTGGTCTCACAGTCTCATGCCAGCAGCAACACAAACTCATCTCCTGACAGCTGCCTGTGAGATAGAGCTGGCTGCCAGCCACCATGAGCTAAGTGGCATGGCTGCAGATTACTGCCAGAGTACACAGAGGCCTCTCCCAGCCACATATTATGCTGCATGGTGGATTTAGTCTTTGCTAGTACAGAAAAAAAAAGTGTTTTCTGGGCTATATGCTGCTTTGATAGAAGCTTGATCCACTGCTTCCCAGAGTCAGCAGACAGCATGGCTCCCAGAGCGGCTGGTGAATTATCTCTGCCATGTTGAATAGCTGAGATGGGTGGAGTCAGAAGCCAAGGCTGCTGCTTCAGTACTAACCACTGCAGTTAAAAGCAATAGATACACAATAAGGCAGATTCAGATGGAATAAAACTCGAAATGATTTACAGTGTGTGTAAAAATGTACATAGGCTTGAAAGAGAGAGAAAAAGGAATATAGACAGTTATATTGAAGAAACAGAAAATTTTAAAAAATAAAGTCTTTAAAGAGAAAGTAAAAGTAATATAAAAAATAAGCCACATAAAGATGGATATTCCACATAGAATCTGAATTGTTTTGTCTTTGGTATTTTTCATTGCAGAAAGATATTTGATTGTAAAGGCTGCTCAGTTAAACCAATATGAATATTATAAAAGTATATCAATTTCAAAATTTATGTCTAAGGATATGTTGTTTTGGAAAAGAAGTTCTGCTTTTGTTTCCACAGAAGATGAGAACCTGTGGATTGCTTCCAGGCTAATGTGGTTTGACCAGCCAAGACCCCCTGAAAGATCTCCAATGACACCATGGCCTAGATCATCCAACATCCAAAATCAACGTCAAGGCAACTGGCTCAGAGAATATAACCTCACAGACCAACCACTCCAGTCAGGACTTGACCATAATCCTAAAATTTTCTTTGTATCCCCATAAGAATATAGTGCCCTTTATCAGCAGGAAGTAGCCTAGAAAACTATGCCCACATTCCCAAAAAATGGATTATGGATGTTTGTCTTTGTTTAGGTTGTTGGTTGCAAATTGTTATTTGTTAGTCAATATCTTTCTTTTTTTTTTGGTTTTTCAAGACAGGGTTTCTGTGTGTAGCTTTGCGCCTTTCCTAGAACTCACTTGGTAGACCAGACTGGCCTCGAACTCACAGAGATCCGCCTGCCTCTGCCTCCCGAGTGCTGGGATCAAAGGCGTGTGCCACCACTGCCCGGCAGTCAATATCTTTCTAAAAGAAGAAAAGGGGATATCATATAGAAACATAGGATAAATATTTTACATTGCTATAGATTTTAGTTTATTGATACAAATTTAAAATTCATTTTGTTATACTTTATATAATTTCTACTCTCCTTTAAGGTATTATGTTTATGTAACTTATTTAAATTCTAATGAATAATTAAAAAATACAGATTAAAAATTAGTCTTCTATGATAGTCAAACTTGCAATCATGTTAAGCTTTCTAGGCTTACATAGATATAATTCTATCAGATAGGTAATCTTCAAACACTTCAAAGACCTACAGAATATGGCATTTAAAATGTTTTAACAACTTAGACTTTCCTGGACAATGAGATACATCTGCTCCTGGCAGCACCAATTTACTTCAGAGAGGAAGATGGCACCAAAGACACTTCTTATGGAGTTTATATTCTTCTTGGCAAAAGTAGGCATTTTTTGCCTGGACTGTTCTTGTCTGGACTGCTTGAACTTTGCAAGGCAAAATGGTCCTTCAAGTTCCTGCTTCACAGAAAAAAACTGCCCAACATTGTACAGGACACAGAGAAAAAATTGACTGAGAGACTCTAAGCCTATAGCCTGAAGATGAATGACCCAACGTTACAGAGGAACTTTGGATGACTGTCCAGGCAGGCAGCTATATCTGTTATTCTAGATTTTTGGAAGTTGCTTACAATGTTCTTTCTGTTTACTTAGTTAATATTGTATCCTTCTGAGGTCTTTGATGTAGTTGAAGACTAGATAGTTATAATTATGGTTCTTCTTGGTTTTGATAGGAGATAAGGTAGATATGAAACTTTGGACTCACAAATATAGGATAGATAAGATATCTTCATTGATTTTTGCCAAATACAAATAGACTAGATATTATGACTATAATTTTTGCTTGATAACTATTTTTTTATAAGTAATTTTACTACGTTAACATTAAACACTTCCTTTTTGATTAGACAGAAAAGGGGAGGTGCTGTGGGATGTTCTGTATGCTGTGAATGTGTTGCTCTGATTGGTTGACAAATAAAAAGCTGCTTGGCCATTAACCAGGTAGGAAGTATAGGTGGGATAAGCAGACAAGGAGAATTCTTGGAAGAGGAAGGCTGAGTGAAGGGACGCCAGCCTGCCATCCAGGAAGCAGCATGTAATGATACACAGGTAACACCATGGAACACGTGGCAACATATAGATTAACAGAAATGGGCTGAACTTAAGTGTTAGAGCTAGTCAATGTTAGGCCTGAGCTAATGGCTGAGCAGTTTTAATTAATAGAAACCTCTGTATGTTTACTTGGGTCTGAGCAGCTGCGGGTGGGACACAGGAAAGGTTCAGCTACACTTGAATTGTACCAGCACAGCTGATTTTCAAAGCAAATATGTAGGCCAAATAGTAGTATATAAAGAATTGTTTCAGAAAATAAAATATCTGCCTCTAATCCACAACTGTAGAAGGACATTGTGGTAATTGTCTGCTGCTATATAAAATAACATCAAACTGAGTATTTCAGGGCTAAAGAGATGCCTCAGCATGTATTTGCTATCAAACTTTAGGACCTGAATTGGGTTTCTAGAATTCATATTGTAAAAGGAAAGAGCTAACTTGCAAGGTTTGTCTTCTGACCACCATATGTACCATGGTACACACATACAAACACATACATACATTAATTAATTAATTAATTAATATGTAACAAAACAGACTGTTGCAAAGTTAATGGCATATTTTTTTGAATTTGTTTTATTTTATTCTACAATATAATTCAACTTTACATGTCAGTCACAGATCCCCCCGTTACCCCTCCTGCCACCCCGCCCCCCCCTCCCCCCGGCCCACCCCCCATTTCCATCTCCTCCAGGGCAAAGACTCCCCCGAGGATTGAGATCAACCTGGTAGACTCAGCCCAGGCAGGTCTAGTCCCCTCCTCCCAGGCTGAGCCAAGGGTCTCTACTAAGCCCTAGGTTTCAAACAGCCAATTCATGCACTGAGCACAGGATTAATGGCATATTTTTATATAACAGATTTCAGGGTTTAGGAATTTGGTGATAACATATTAACATGATTTTGGTTCAGTTAATTCTATGGGTTTTCTTGCGATATCCTTGACAGGTCTGGCTCCTACAATCCTTCCTGTCTCTCTTTTCCAGGATTTACTGAGCTTGGCCTAATGTTTTGCTGTGAGTCTATGTACCTGTTTTCATCAATTGCTGGGTGAAGCCTCTCTGATGACAGTTGGGCTAGGCACCAATCTATGAGTATAGCAGACTACTCATAGGCATAATTACCTTGACATTTTTTTTCTCCAGTCATGTTTGGTTCTATCCTAGGTCTCTGAGCCATGCAGACTCTGTGTCTTGGTACTCCTAGCAGTGTCGGGGTGGGCTTACTCTTGTGGCATGGGTCTCAAGCTGGACCAGTCATTGGTTGGCCACTACCCCAACTTCTATACCACCTTTACCCTAGAGCATCCCATAGGAAGGACAGACTATAGGTCAAAGATTATGTGGGTTGGTGTCCCAATCCCTCCAATGGAAGTTTTGCCTTCAAAAGTTTTGCCATCACAGGAGATGACCACTTCAGGCTTCCTATTTGTTATTGCTAAGAGCTTTAGCTGGGGTCATCCTTGTAGATTCCTGGGCATTTCCCTTGCACTTGCCTCTTAGGGCCTGATGTCATGTCAGGGTCTTCTTAAAGGGACTCTTCTGCCACATACTGCCTGAAGTCAGTGGCTCTCTGGATCTGTAGTGGAAGAATGCATGATATCTTTACTCATTTGTTCTTCATGCCTCTGAAGCCAGTACCAAATGTTAACAGTACTACTAATTTTGGCTCTCAGCTTAAGAGACTCTACCCTCCTTGAATCACAGTCTCAGTAGCCTTTTTATTCAGTTCAATTCTGGGCATAGGAAAATCCATAGACTTTCTGTTTATATATTGGAACCTATAGCCTCTATTCTAGCAAGTGTTTGGTTAGAAAATCAAGTCTCCTAGTACTCTTTTCCTCTCCATATGCATATTTTATTACTTTGTTTCTTTTTCATTGTGGACTTGTATAAGAGTTATAAATGAACAACCATGCCATAGATTCAATTTTATTTTGTATTCTAATTTCTTCTGCCAAGGAAATTACTACATTCCTTTTAAGTGTAGCCTCAGAATAATTCTTAGGACATGGGCAGAAGGGAGCTGGATCTTGGCTAAATATCACAGGAATGGATTCTTGCCCTATTGCTAATATTATTCAGCTTTTAAACTTCTTGCATTGGGCCAACATAGTCTTCATTGCTGTTTGAACTACTGCCTTCCGGGTTCCTACCAGACAGCCTTCACACTCTTTGTTTAGCATTCAACTGTTTTTCTAGTCCAAAATTATAAAGTTACAAAGTCTTTCACATTCAAAAAAAAAAAAAAAAAAAAACCTTGGTCAATCCCTTCCCAACAACAGCTCACTTTCTGAAACCAACTTTTGCACTAGTTTGCATCTCTGCTGATGTTATGAAACATGGACCAAAAGCAACTTGGGACGAAAGAGTATATTTGGCATGCATGCCTCAAGTCCTTCAGTGAGGGAAGTTAAAGTAGAAACTCAAGGAATTGACAAGGGACCCATGGAAGAAAACTGCTTTCTGGATTGCTTTCCATGGCTTGCATGCCTTTTTTGGACAACCTAAGACCACCTTCCCAAGAGTTGCATCCCTCACAGTAGACTTGTCCCTTCCTCAAAAGTTAATCAACCAAATGTCTCACAGACATGCTCACAGGCCAATTTGATGACTGCTATTTATCAATTGAAATCTCTTTCCAGGTGATGCCAAATACAGCATCTTGGTTACATTATCACAAAGGCCTGTGGGGGGTCGTTATTCTCTTGATATGACAACTGTCTTAGCCCCAAATCAATATTCTAAGAGATAACAATGAGGAAATTAAAATACCTTTTATCTCCAACTGGAGGTTTTCTTATCTTGGTTTAGTCACTATTACCAAGCCCTTAAATCCAGATCATTTGAAGGAATAGAGGAATATATATATATAATATATATATATATATATCATTTGATGGAATATATATATATGTATATAGTGTGTGTATGTGTATACACTCTTTGTCCAAGAAGTGAAACCCACTCTAATTTGATTTTTTAATAGATTTTTAGATGTCTACAATTACAAATTAATTATAAGGTATTAATTGATAATGTTAGTAATACAAATCCAAATAATATGAAGTAGTCACTAAGATCAGTTCTTATATGAAAAATTGATAGCACTTACACATATTTCATGATGAATAGCCTTCTATATCAAGATATTGTGTAATAAAAATAATTTCAAGGATTTTACAAACTTTATTTCAGCTTAATAATTATTCTTTCTTCAATAATCTATAATCTATACTAGTGATCAATTAATTATCCATTTTAAGTTATTTTAAAAATGAATCAAATAAGCTAAAAAATGCTTCAATTTTCTTTTATTATGCTATAACATTGTACTACCTCTACCCAATTTTCAGATAGTAAGAATGAATCTTCAAGGTCTATTCCAAATGCCATGTATCCCTCAAGAGCAAGTTACATGAAGAGCACTTCCTTAACTATTGTATGCAGTGGATATCTGGAATTGTTGAGCAACAAGCATGCATCCTATTCGGAGATTAAAATGGCTTCTTCCTCCTTTGTAGTTGCCAAAATACTGTCAGAAAATAAATAGTGGATACTATAGTTACACTCTCCACAAAATAATGACTACTAAATGGTTTTTTGGATAAAATAAAAATGATAAATTCAGAGAAGGTAAATAGATAAATTATACTCTGCTATTATTTAGGCTGTCATGTCTATGCTTATCCACAATTATACAGCTCAGTTTCATAAAACTATAACCAGTTGAGAATTTGGTTAATGTGTTGACTATTACTTTAAAATGGAAAAATTACATAATATTTCTCAATCCATTGGACTTTCTAACACTGTGGCTTAATCTAAAATATGCTTAATGAGTATTTTTTTGAAATGAAAAGTAAATAGGCATTATTCAAAAGATATATAATTTATCTTGGAAATTTATGGTATAAATTTAAAAGTACTCAGAAGTTCAAAAGGAAAGAGATATTTTGAAACTGTTTAATGGTTAAAATAAGCAAATATTTATAAGTGTCAAATTTTTATTAACAAACCAACAAATACCAAATTTCTGGAACAGTAATGTAAAACCATTTGTAAAGAATAATAAGCATCAAACTGTCATAACTGACACTTAATACTATTAATATGCATTAGCATTTACTCACTAAACAATTGTTTTAGTGTAACTTCTCATTCATTGTCTAAAATTACTGTGATCAACACATGCTCCAAAAACAAATTCTATAAGTGATCACTGCTGACATTAACTTAGGAGTGTACCAGGCACTGACACTTGGGTTGAAGATAGCACTATATAGACTGGTCACTAAGGAGTTTAGCTCACCATCATTATCAGTGCTTGTAGAACATAAGCTCAATGAACACAGTAAAATTCCCCAGCTGCGCAGTTGTGTTTGAGAAAACAGTTAATTTATCAAAAACACTTTGTTGTCAGAAAATAGAAGACTGGATAAATCCTTGTCATTTATTTATTTATTTATTTATTTATTTATTTATTTACTTACTTATTTACTTATTATTTATTTATTTTTGGCCAGGTTTTTATTTATCTTACAAAATAACAGGTTTTTTTCATTTTCATACATACAGTTTTTCTTTCTACCCATCTTTCTTCTACTTCCTTGTTTCCATTCCCTCTTAAAACCTTCTATCCCCAGTATTACTTATTCTATTTTCTTTTTTTTTTTCTTTTGTCTTTTTCCAGACAGGGTTTCTCTGTGTAGCTTTGCACCTTTCCTGGAGCTCACTTGGTAGCCCAGGCTGGCCTCGAACTCACAGAGATCCACCTGCCTCTGCCTCCCGAGTGCTGGGATTAAAGGCGTGCGCCACCACCGCCCGGCGTCTATTTTCAAATTGTATGTATTCTATTACCCCTCCATACGCTTATTCCATTCCCTTAAGGAATGTTATTACTCCTTTCTCAAGCCTCTTTCTAATTTTCTGGCCTCTAGATACTCACACCCACTTAAATTCAAATATAAATAAATACATTAGAAAATCCAAGTTAAAAGTTTAGCATATTATATTGCATATATGCTATGTAGCTATTTTCTGTGAATTGAAATACTCCATTTGGAGAGAAAACAGAGGTTCATAAAGCTCAGGAAGCTAATGAAATACCAGGCTCAGGAAAATTATGAAACTTACAAGGTTAGTCATTATAAGTGATAGATATGTTAATTAAGTAGGTGGCAATAACCATTTCAAAGGGAGTATATATGCCAGAATATCATATTCTAAATCATAAATACTTAAATATAATATCTCTAGGCTATACTTTAGTAAAGCAAGATAAAAAATCAAAACTAAATCTCAAAAACTATGTAAAGACAAATGTCAGACAAATGGAAAATTAATATATTTTAATATCATAATATATTTGATTTCAATATAGCTTCTATTGCTTTAAAAGTAAGCAATTAAAAACAATGATGTATCATAAATTAAGTCTTTCCTTACATTGATTGCAACATGACTTTAAAAAGAATCATCATTCTGCAGTACATTGTATTACAGCTATGTTTTAAATGTGTCTCCAAAATTCATGTATGAGAAGATGATCCTGGTGCAGTAGCATTATGAGTAAGGATTAAATGAGAATGCTGAATCATGAACTCACTGTCCTCATAACTAAAATCAGGGTTATTATGGAAGAATTTGGATGGAAGAAAGGGGAGGAAGAAATGAAGGAAAATAATCTAAAAAATAAAAGAAATCATTAAAAATGTGCTTAAACATCACTCATCCTTAGAAATTATTATTGACTCCCCTTCAAAAATGAGCTTCTCAATTAATTCTGTTTAAAAGAGAAGATGTTTCCCATGTCTGGTGGTGCATGTCTTAAACACAGCAAAGTGGAGGCAGAGAAAAGTATGTTCCAGGTGACCCTCATCTACACAGTGAATTTCAGTTCACCCATGGCAAGATCTTATAACACAGAGTGCAGTAGAAATGTTCATTTTTTAAAAATGTACTATATAAAAGAGTTGAAAAGAAAGTCCTAAATCAAGAGAAGACATTCAGTTATAACTCCTGCTTAAAATAAACTTTAACATTGTCATATTTCATAATAATTTCTATCCAATTAATTGTCTAAATGATGAACAATTAAAGTCCTAATATGGTATACATTATGTCCCATTCCACGAATAATCTATGAGTAGGCATAAAGGTTGAAAAATGTTAACATTCTTGTCTACTAGACATGGGTTGATCAGGAAGGGCAGATATATCACCCTGTATACAACACAAAGTTTCTGAGATTGTCAGAGAGAACTTAGTCATCTTGCATATGAAATATGCTCAGTTTGTATGTTCATAAAGATGTACTGTCAGACCAAAGGGAGATTCCACATTTTATTATACAGGCAATAATAATGTACATAAAAATATACCATCAATTCAGACAGGTGTGTATTTATTCAAAAATACAATTCAAAATTACATGAATTGTTTTCTTTATGCCATGTGGATTGTACATATCTGAAAAGGGGATTCAGCTATTCATTTTTGAACCACAGTCTGAATTCCATCCAAAATAATATAGTGACAAAATAGCTGTTTTGGAATGTGGGCACCCTGGGCCAGAAGTATAATTAGTAATGCAACATATAATTTATGAAAAGAAAAAGGACTTGATTTTCTTTTTTTTTTCTTTTTTCTTTTGCTTTTTAGAGATGGGGTTTCTAGCAGTCCTAGAATTCACTATCACCCTGCCTCTCTTCCTCCAGAGTGCATGTGCAACCACCATCCATCTTTGACTTTCTTTGTCGTATTGTACAATCAATATTGCTAAAAGCAGTGATAATATTGTAGATAACAAAAGCTACAGGATTTTGACCTTTTTCAAGTACATTAAATGATTTTTACTATTTAATCAAAGGTATTAGATTTTGTGATGTGCAGTGCTCTATCAGAAAAGTGATTGTATGAACATAAAAATTATAGCTCCCTCTAAAACAGGATCATACATTAGGAAAGAAAGAGAAATATATTTATAATAAAATTGGATTTTACATGTATAGGGATGAAAATATTGATACTTTCAGCACATACTTTATATTTAATATTTTAATTAATTTATTTTTATTAAAACTTCTTAATTGAACATATTAATAAGGTTTATTGTGACATTTCAGTGCA
>CABHPH010145823.1:18087-39220 GCA_902168325.1 Peromyscus nudipes | reverse complement strand
GGTCCAGGGACTGCACTCAGGCCATCAGACTTAGTGGGTCCAGGGACCACTCTCGGGCCGTCAGACTTAGTAGCAAGCACCTTCTACCCATGAAACCATCTCACCAGCCCCTGAGTTAATATTTTCCTGCATTTTTTGAAAATATTCATAGTTATCACTGTTCCACACAGACTGTTTTTTGAGTAACTGTCTTCACTTCAAATATTAAATTTTAGTCAAATATTAAATTTTTCTCTGGACAAAGTTCTTGGCTTCTGTAATCCAATACAGTGTAATTGACTCACCATTTATTAATGTCTTTCTTCACTTGGTTATCCGATAAACCATTTTGAGATCTAATTTGGTTGTGGCCTCATTTTTTTTTTCCCTTGTTATTTTTGGGAAGACATTGTGAGTGATGAGGCGCTTTGTCTGAAGTGTTCTAGTTTGTGATCCTTGCTCTCCTTACTGAGCGCTGTGTGGTAGTGTGAGTTAGGGTGTTGGGAGCAGTGCTTAGTCCGGCAGAGCTCCTCGTGGTGTATTCTTCGGGCGTAGCTACAGTGTTCCTATCAGTTAAATGCCTGACATTCAGTGAGATCAAAGATGGTGTTGGAGGGACAGCTCAGCCTTTAAGAGCACTCCTAGGTTTTGTTTTTGTTTTTGTTTTTGTTTTTCATTTGAGACAGGGTCTCACTATGTAGTCCTGGCTGTCCTGGAACTATAGACCAGGCTGACCTCGAACTCACAGAGATTCGCCTGCCTCTGCCTCCTGAGTGCTGGGATTAAAGGCGTGCGCCAGCATCTCCAGCCACTTCTACCTCTTCTCGAGGATCCAAGTTCAGATCCCAGTACCATATTGGGCAGCTCACAACTGCCTGTAACTCCAGTTCCAAGGGATTCTGACGCTTGTGACACATGTGACATGCACTCACACACACAGTGCACGTAAATAATATTTAAAAATTATTAGAGGGGCTTGAGAGATGGCTCATCGGTTAAGAGCCTGTACTGCTTTTGCAGAGGATTTCAGTTCAGTTCCCAGCACCCACGCTGGGAGGCTCACACATTGCCCATTTTAGAAGTTTCAATGCCTCTGGCTTCCACAGGCACCTGCACTCATGTGCCCACATCCACACATGTGCAAGCATGCACATGTATGCATAGTTAAAAATAATCAAGATACAACGTGAAAAGAGCTTTAAAGGGTGCATGACTTTGGAGTCTGTTTTCTTTTTTATGTTTGTGCAGACCAGTCAGAGGCTCAGTATGTCCAGCCTGGCCTCACACTCCTGCCTCAGTCTCCCATGTGCTGGGCCTTATAGCATGAGCCAGCACATCTGGACCTGAAGTGCTATTGAGGTCTGTGCGTCATGGAAGTTTGTGCTGTGTTGAGTAGCAGGAGAAAGGGACCAGGCCATTGTGTGTGGGTGACAGGAACAGCTTTGTAAGCAAAAGATCATGGCAGTGTTGTAATAAGACTTTACTTATGGACACTGAAATTTTAATTTCATGTCATAAAAGTATTCATTATTTTTTGGCAGCCACTTAAAAATTATTACTCAGGCAGCTGGCTAGATTTGACCCTAGTACCACAGTTTGCCAACCGAGAGCCAGGCAGTGAGAGTGAGCCCTACCTACTTCACTGGATATTGAAGGGAAATGAGTCAGTGTGTGGGAAATGCAGCTTAGGGCCCGAGGGACGTAGTAGGTGCTATATGAAGTCTCCTGTTGGTACTGTGACTGTTCAGCTTTATTAGCTCTTGGAGCATATTAAGTATTCTCAGAATGATCTGCCTTCTGTGAGACTTCTCTCTGGTTTGTTTCGGTGTCTCTATTTCATATCAGAGGCTTTAATTTTCTTCCTTTGTGGGACAGACGGGGTTTCTCTGTGTAGTCCTGGCTGTCCTGGAATTTGCTCCGTAGCCCGGGCTGGCCTTGAATTCACAAAGAGCCGCCTGCCTCTGCCTCCCACACCCAGCCTTGTTAGAGGAGCGCTAGGCACTGCAGTGAGGGGTAAGCAATTGTAGAGCGTGCTGGGGGAAGAATCCTAAAGCTCCTGGGTCCTGGGTGGCCATTTAGATTCTCTGGAGTTGAATCTTCAGTCCCCTGCCTGAGAGGCCAGGAAACCTCTTGTGTTTATCCCCCTGCATCTGTCCTCTGTCTCATTACCGTCCCCGTCCTTAGCCGTGGAGTCTCAGGTCCTTCCAGTCACCCATGATCCCATGGACAAGTCCCACAGGCAGCCCTGCACCTTGTTTGGGTTCCCTGGTGCCTGGTCTGCATTTCTGTGCCCTTCCCAGGGTTCCAGGGGTCAGCTGGCTCACTTTGTGTTGGTGTTCCTTTTGGCAGACTCAAGCTGGGGTTTCCTAAGCAGTGCTGGTTGGGGTGCACTCTCCCTGCTCTCATCTTTTTATTTCATTTTTATTTATTTATTTTTGTTTATTTTATTTTATTTTATTTTTTTGAGATAGAGTTTCTGTGTGTAACTCTGGCTGTCCTGGAACTCACTCTGTAGACCAGGCTGTCCTCGAACTCTCCGAGATCCACCTACTTCTGCCTCCTGAATGCTGGGATTAAAGGCGTTGTTCTGGCTTTTTTGTTTGTTTGTTTGTTTTTGGTTTTTTGAGACAGGGTTTCTCTGTGTAGCTTTGCGCCTTTTCTGGAACTCACTTGGTAGCCCAGGCTGGCCTCGAACTCACAGAGATCCGCTTGGCTCTGCCTCCCAAGTGCTGGGATTAAAGGCGTGCGCCACCATGTTTCAGCTTCTTAAGGCTTCCACTTCGATTCCCTTGTGCGCCATCACCACCCGGCTTGTTTTCATTTGCTGCACCCGGCACCTCACTCTACTTAACATAGTACTGGGAGCAGTCTTTCAGAGACTTCCTCCCATCACCCATGAGCCCGTGGTGTCTGTGACATTTAACGTGCTCGTTGGTTAGTGACCATTGTCTGTTTCTCTAGTCACCCAGTCCAGCTATGAGATTTCTCTTAAAGTATAGGTGGTGTGTGTGAAAGGTGAGAGCTGACTCCTTCAAGTTGTCCTCTGACCTCCACACATCTTCATGGCGTGTTCTCCCCCTCCCCACACAAAATATATTTAATTTAAAAAACATTTATCGGAGCCGGGCGGTGGTGGCGCATGCCTGTAATCCCAGCACTCGGGAGGCAGAGGCAGGCGGATCTCTGTGAGTTCGAGGCCAGCCTGGTCTACAGAGCTAGTCCAGGACAGGCTCCAAAGCTACAGAGAAACCCTGTCTCGAAAAACAAAAAAACAAAAAAACAAAAACCATTTATTATTTATGTGTCTGTGTGTGTCTGGGTGAATGAATGTGCACCATGTACATGTAGATGCTGGTAGAGGCTCAAGTAGGGCATTGGGTCCCCTGGAACAGAAGTGACAGGCGGTTGTGAGCTGCTTGTTGTGGTTGCTGGGAACCACACCTGGGGTCTCTGCAAGAGCAGGAAATGCTTTGAACCATTGAGCTATCTATCTCTGCCTCAAAATAGATAGATAGATAGATAGATAGATAGATAGATAGATAGATAGATAGATTGATAGATGAAAATAAATTGGTTAAATGAAAGTGCCATTGTATATACTCTTCCCTTGACCTCAGATTCTTTCGTATTTCCGTAGCTTCTTGGGTAGAAGTAACTCCAGCATCGTTATTTACCCTAATCTATTGACAGACTGTCTTTACATTAGTGTTTGATTGATTAGTGGCAGAGACCTGGTTTGTTCAGTTTTCCTTTCAGCTGTCACCTTCGTGCCTAGCAGGTTTGTCCATCTGCAATGGTGTTTGTGGAGGGTCTGCTTGGCTGTGGGAGTGAAACACCATGAGCCAAGAACGCTGGCAGCACTGTTAGAAATACTGACTTTTGGGGGACAGTGATGAATTCAGGGTGAATATTTAAGATGAGAACCAGACATCAAATCAGTGTGTCCGTTAGGTAAAGGTTTGTGATGGGGGCTGGAGAGATGGCTCAGGGGTTAAGAGCGCTGACTCTTCTTCCAGAGGACCTGAGTTCAATTCCCAGCACCCACATGGCAGTTCACACCTGTCTGTAACTCCAGTTTCAGGGGACCCTGACATGCATGGCAAAAACACAAATGCACATAAAAATAAAATAAGATATATTTAAAAAAAAACAAAACAAAACAGATAAAAAAAAAAAAGGTTTGTGATGGATTGTGACTGAGAAGTCAAGACTGAGTACATATCCTTGAGTTACTCACAAGACACTGGCACAGCCTGAAACACGTTGGAGCCTCCTGTTAGGAGAGTGCTCAGAGGACACTTGGTTCACTTCTTTTTAAAGTTTAAACGATGACACGTTTATTGTTGGGGGTGGGGATTAAGCAGTACAGAAGGACAGAATGAAAAGTCTTTCCCCAACCCAACAGATTGTCTTTTCTTTCTTAACTTTTTTTTCCTTTGAGACAGGGTCTCACCATGTAGCTGTGGATGTCCTGGAACTCAGAGATCCACCTGCCTCTGCCTCCAAGTTCTGGTATTAAAAGTGTGATCACTGTGCCTGGCTCTAGCTCTGTTCTTTAAAAATAAATTAAAATGGAATTTTATATCTTTATTTTTGTATGTTTATGTGTGTGAGCACGCATATGCCACTGTGCAAGTCTGCATGTCGGAAGGCAGCATAGGGCGTTGGTTCTCTCCTTGTTCCATGAGGGTCCTGGGGATCAAACCTGGGTGGTCAGGCTTGGTGGGGTTGTCTTTACTAGGTCCCATGTTGCTGACCCCTAGGCCCATTCTTTAAAGTAACCACTTTGGGGCCATCGTTTCATGCGGGCAGGCTCTGCATATCCTGGAAGGGCCGGCATGTTTGTCTGTATTGATAGGGTCCTACTGCTGTTTTGCTCAAATTATTTAGGATACGTCTTAGTCACTGTCCTATTGCTGTGAAGGGACACCACGACCAAGGCAGCTCTTACAAAGGAAAACATTTAATTGGGGCTGGCTCACAGTTCAGAGATTCAGTCCATAATTGTCATGGCGGTGTGAAGGGGCCCCAAAATAGCTTGACCACACAGCAGCCATGACAGGCTTAGGGGCCTAGACACAGCTTCTGTGCCAGGCTTACTGGCAGGCAACACCCAGATCCAGGAAAAGCCTTAAGCTGATACACACCCAGGGATCTACCCAGGGGCGAGGAAGTACCTGACATCCCACACATCTCAACCATTAGATAAAGTGGCCAGATGTCCTTGAGTCTAGCACACACCTATTTTTTGTTTTACAGATACCCCTGGACAATTGTCAGCCAATCAGGGTCCTGGACCCTGGAAATCCCCTCACCCCAACCTCTGCTCTGATAAAAACTCTGCCCTACCTGAGCTCAGGGCTCTCTGTTCTCATTACTGTGTCGGACAGACAGAGGGACCAAGCTCTGGAGCTTGAAATAAAGGCTCTTTGCTTTTACATGTGGGATTTGGTCTCCGGGGTGGTCTTTTGGGGGTCCCCGCAATCTGGCCGTAACAGCAGGAAGCATGGTGGTGCACAGGCAGACGTGGTGCTGGAGAGGTAGCGAAGAGTTCTACATCTGGATCGGCAGGCACTAGGAAGAAAGACACTGGGCCTGGCTTGAGCTTTTGAAACCCCAAAGCCCACCCCCAGTGACACACTTCCTCCAACAAGGCCACACCTACTCCAACAGAGCCACACCTCCTAATCCCTAACTAATAGTACCACTCCCCATGACCAAGTATTCAAGTGGACTTATGGGGGCTGTTCTTATTCAAACCACCACAGTTTACTTTTTAAAAAACATTCAGTGAGACATAGTCTGAGGTCGCAGACAATTGGACAAGTGCAAGATTTTAAGCCAGTGTTGTGGCATACACCTGCCCTGCTTGCACTTGGGAGCGAGGAGGATTGTGAATTCAAGGTCAGGCCAGGGCACAATGAAAGACTATCACAAAAGGGGAGACAGAACATGATACAAAGGAGCCAGCACTGCCCTCGGGTGTGTGGAGGAAGACGGGAGCTGTTCTGCACAGCATTAATGGCTAATGGCTTGAGTGGAGAGTTCTGATACATACTCTGGGAGACCCTGGTGCGTATTTTGCATTGAAGAGAGGATCGTTTAATTTTTAATTAGCAGTAATCATACCTCAGATGAACTTGACTGTTTGAGTAAGATTTGTGAGGCTTAAATCATATGTGGACACCAGTGTAATCCACAGAGCATCCTCAGGTACTAAGTGAGTGGCATGTAAGATCCCAGTATCTGATTGTGTGATAATGTAGGCAGTGTGAAATGGAGTGAATTGCTATATAAAATGAACGTAATCAGTGTGTGTGTGTGTGTGTGTGTGTGTGTAAGAAGTACCTGTGCATCTGATTTGTTGGTAGCTTTCTGAGAATTGCAGGTTAGATTTTTTTCTTTTAAGGATTTATTTATTCTTACATCATATGTATGTGTGTTTAGCCTGCATGTATGTATGTATTACATGTATGCCTGGTGCCCACAGAACCAGAAGAGGGCATCAGATCACATAGGTGCTGGGAACCAAACTCAGATCCGTGTCAAGAGCAGCAGGTGCTTTAAACCACTGAGCTGTCTCTCCAGCCTTTGCAGGTTAGATTTTTGAATTTGGATTTTTCAGTTCTTTCTATAAGCCTTTTTTATCTTGAAGTAATTATAGACTAATAATACTTTTTAAACACAATACAGGAAAGTCCTGTGTGCTTTTCATGTTTTGCCTAGTTTCTCCCTGTGTTAATAGAACTATAGTGTTGGCTGGGCATGGTGGTGCACACCATTAGTCCCAGCACTCGGGAGGTAGAGGCAGGTGGATCTCTGAGTTCAAGACCAGCCTGGTCTACAGCAAGTTACAGGACAGCCAGGTTTTAAGAAACCCTGTCTTAGAAATTCACATGCATGCGCGCGCGCGCGCACACACACACATATATACACATATGTATGAACGTATATGTATAACTTTAGTATGTCTCTGTGACCCATCAGTTGAGTGCAGGCCTTTTGTACTCTCTAGACAGGAGTTATGAGTGGGATGGAGAAGCTCTTCCAGTTTTGGCAATTCTGGGCCCTTTTGTGTTCTTAGGGGCTAGCCTCAGACCCAGACGTTTTACGCCCTGACCCTAACCCCTGAGGATTCAGTGCCCTTTACTCCAGTTCATCCAGGTTTATGGGACCCTGGTCACTCTGAGCTTAAGCATTAGTGGCCTTGGTATGTGGCCACTATTACAGTCCTTGGCCCCTGGCAGCTCTGAGTGGCGGCGGTAGCCAGCAGCTGCAGGTGGCGCTAGCTAATTTCAGGGTTCCTGAGATCTCTGCCCTGTAGCTGCGGTTCTTACAGCTCCCGGGCTCTTCAGCCTGGGAGGCACTAGTGTAGCTCACGGGCCTAAGGTAGCTCAGACCCTGGACCCTTCAGGTCTGGCTGCTCCCTGAAATCCTTCCAGGGACTAGGGCATATAGTCTCTTAGCTTCAGCTCTTCCAGCCCCTCTGCTCCCTGTTTTTGCCCCAGCTGCTCTCTGGACTGCTAGGCCACCTCTTGTGGTCGCTACAGGTGGTTGTGGCCACCGCTTTGCTGCTGTGTGCCCTCTCTGTGTTACCAGCTTAGCCATGTCACTGTATGATGAAGGTCGGAAGTGAGCACAAGTAGCTTGAAAGCACCCCGAAATCCCAGCACATGGGGTGTAGGAGTGGCGAGATCAGGAGTTCAAAGCTATCTTTGGCTACATAGCAAGTTTAAGGCCAGCCTGAACCACATAAGATCCTGTCTTTAAAATGCAAACAATGGGTGTGTGTGTGTGTGTGTGTGTGTGTGTGTGTGTTTGCTGGAGAAGTGGTTCAGCCTTTAAAATCCAGTTTCGGGGGATGAGCGCCCTCTTCTGGCTCCTGTGGGCACTACATGCATGTGGTGCACAGACATACGTGCAGGCAAAACACACATAAAATACATAACATCTTAAAGCCACATGGAAACAACAAATCCCAAAACAAAAGGACCTTCCACACGTGCAGAAAATCACATCTACACCGTTATTTCCGTGTTTGTAAGGCTAAGGTAGGAGTGTTGGGTAAAGCCAACTTGAACTGCATAGTAACTTCTAGAACAGCCTCTTTATAGTGGGCTTAAAGATTTTTTTTTTTTTTTGGTTTTTTGAGACAGGGTTTCTCTGTGTAACTTTGCACCTTTCCTAGATCTCGTTCTGTAGACCAGGCTGGCCTCGAACTCACAAAGATCTGCCTAGCTCCACCTCCCGAGTATTGGGATTAAAGGCGTGTGCCACCACCGCCTGGCTAAAGATTTATCTTTTATGTATGAGTGTTTTGCATGTAGCATGTATGTATGTGTACCATATATGTGTGCCACATGTGTGCCTGGTGCCTGAAGAGGCTAGAGGAGCGGGGGTTGGATCCCAGGAACGGGACTTAGGTATGATTTTGAGCCACCATGTAGATGCTGGGAGTTGAACCTATGACCTCTGCAAGAGCAGCAAGTACTCTAAACCACTGAGCTAGCTTTTACAGCCCTGGAGAAGCCTTTTATTGAACCTACTGTTTCAACACCAGGATGTAACACAGGAGGGTATCTCTTGGCTGGTGCAAAATTGAGCTCAGCAGCCTACTTACACAGCCAGGAAAGAGGCCGAGGCCAGGGTGTTCACACCAGTCGTGACAGATCATGCAAGTGGAGGACTCCAGCAGTCACAGGCCCTCTGCTGCTTCCCAGAGAGAAGCTGGTCGGTCCCTCTACCTACCTCTGTGTCCAAACCAGAGAATTCTATTGTTATAGTATAGTAGAGCACAAGCTATAGTAAGGTGTTTGTAGTTCTTGTTATTCCATTGTGTGTGTGTTTGAGAGTGTGTGTGTGTTTCTTGGACATTTGATCACATACGGCAAACAAGACAAAATTTTTTTAATAATAATTAATTTATTTTTATTTTATGCGCACTGGTATTTTGCCTGCATGTATGTTTGTGTGAGGGTGTCAGATCTCCTGGAGTTACAGACAGTTGTGAGCTGCCATGTGGGTGCTGGGAATTGAACCCGGGTCCTCTGGAAGAACAGACAGTGCTCTTAACCACTGAGCCATCTCTCCAGCCCCCAAGACAGAAAATTTTAATTCCTGAAAATGAACTGCTTTCCATTAATATTGTTTTATCTTTTGGGGTATAGGGGTTGAGGAGAGGATGCAGGGTCTTGGCATGTACCCAGGCCAGCTCCTGGCCTTCTTCCTGCCTGAGGCTTCCAAGTGCTGTGATGTGCGATTGTGTGTGTGTGTGTGTGTGTGTGTGTGTGTGTGTGTGTGTGATATCACTAGCAAGCCTCTGCCACTAGCTGCTCCTCCAGGCCTACTACTTTATTCACTGTTGTATCTATATGTAACTCTTATTTGAGTTGTATCTGCAGCTTTTTACTTGTTTGTTAACATTTTTACTGAGTTTCAAATGCAGAAAAGTAGAAGGGCACAATAAACACTACCTGTTCTGTTCATCTGTATTCTGTACCAGTTAAAATGCGTGATACACCGGGCGGTGGTGGCGCACGCCTTTAATCCCAGCACTCGGGAGGCAGAGCCAGGCGGATCTCTGTGAGTTCGAGGCCAGCCTGGACTACCAAGTGAGTTCCAGGAAAGGCGCAAAGCTACAGAGAAACCCTGTCTCGAAAAACCAAAAAAAAAAAAAAAAAAAAAGAAAAAAAAATGCGTGATAACACTGGTGCAAAGCTACAAAATTGTGGGAGTGTACAGTCACCCTGATTGGATTTAATAAGACCCACTCCACGGGGTGGAACTCACGCCTGACAATGTTCAGAGAAGCAGATAGGCCATGGGCCTAGGGTTTTTAGTGTCTTTTATGTATAAAATCATATCATCGGCAAATGCGGATACATTTGACTCCTTCCCTTCCTGTTTGTAGCCCCTTGATCTCCCTCAGTTGTCTTATGCTCTAAGACTCCAAGTACAGTATTGAATAGGAATGGAGAGAGTGGACGACCTTGTCTTGTTGCTGATTTTAGTGAAAATGCTTTGAGTGTCTCATCGTTTAAGTTGATGTTGGCTGTGGGCTTGTTGTAAATCACCTTTATTATGTTGAGGTTTGTCCCTTGTATCCTTAGTCTTTCCAGGACTTTTCATGAAGAGGTATGTTTATGTATTTTTTAAAGTTTATTTTAGTTTTTCACTCGAGTGCATGTGTGCAAGTTTGCAAGTGTATGCACATGTGTGTGGGCAGATGTCCACAGAGACCGAAAGAGGTTGCTGGTTCTCTCGGAGCTGCAGTTACTGACATTTCTGAGCTACCTTACCTGGGTGCTGGGATCTGAACTCCGGTACTCAAGCTAGAGCAGCAAGTGCTCGTAACTGCAGAGCCATCTCTCCAGCCCCTGAGTTGTGTTCCTCTTCTCATGTGGGATAAACAGATTGACATTTTTGTGTTTGTGCTGGCTCTGATAGGTTATAATCCCATTTCTTCCCCTGGGATTTTGTGCCTGAGGCTCAGTGTATTTGCAAATGAAGAGAGTACCTTTAGAGGAGGTGTAGTTTATGTGTCTGTCTAGCTCCGTGTTAGGAAGCTGTGGTGTTTACTTGGAACGATTTGAATATTCTCCCCATTTTTAATAGGTTGTCTTGTGGACATGCCCATGTGAGGACGAGCTGACTACCACACAGAAGATGGGCTCGAATAGCAGCAGGATCAGTGACCTTCCTAAGAACGAGTACTTGCAAAAGCTGTCAGGCACTGAGTCTGTCTCGGAAAACGACCCCTTCTGGAATCAGCTCTTTTCATTTTCTTTTCCTGCACCAACCAGCAGGTAAGACTCTTCCTGGAGACGGAAAATCCCGACAGCAGGCTGTGCGAGCCTGGGCTGTCAGCATGCTACTTCCCAGCGTTCTTTCATCTACTCATATGCGTTAGTAGAAACTACAGAAGGTGGGAAAGGCGGAAATAGTTTTATCCTGTGTTTCCATCCCTTACAGCTGCATTTGCCAGTAGCAGCTCTTGTGGTTCTTAGAGGCAGTGTGAAGGTATTTCCACACATCCTGTTTAGTCTTAAAGAACTGTAAATACAAATGCCACCATCCAACCGTCCTCTCCCTTGCTTTCCCCTCCAGTGAAGTAAGCATATAGATCCTAGCTTTATTCTTCTTCATGGCTACAGAGAAGCCTTTAAATACGTTTAATCAGCTTTCTAATTATGGGCGTTATACTGTTTCTAATGTTTTGTTACTTCATAGCGCTCTGCGTATTAGTTCACATGCATACGAATTTACCTCCACTCTGAATTCCTGGAAGTGGAATTGTTGGGTCAGAACGTGTGTGCGTTTGTAGCTTTAGTAGACATGCCAGGTTGTTCCTAGGAAGTTTTACCAATTTATGCAACGAACCACAGTATCTCAGAGGCCTTGTTTTTCTTCCCTATTGTCAATTTCATACCTTTTGGACATTAAAAAATACTTCATTCTCTCTGTCTCTCTCTTTGTCTGTCTCTGTCTCTCTGTCTATCTCTCTGTGTGAACACGTGTGTATAGGATTCCCTGAAGCTGTAGTGAACCATCTGACGTGGGTGCTGGAGCAGCGAGTGTCTGTAACTGCTGAGCTGTCTCTGTCTGTCTGTCTGTCTGTTTCTGTGTGTGCTCCTGTGTGTAGGATTCCCTGAAGCTGTCCTCACTGCTGGTTGTGAACCATCTGACGTGGGTGCTGGAGCAGAGAGTGTCTGTAACTGCTGAGCTGTGTCTGTCTGTCTGTCTGTCTGTCTGTCTCTGTGTAGACTCCTGTGTGTAGGATTCCCTGAAGCTGTACTCACATGTGAACCATCTGACGTGGCTGCAGGAGTAGCGAGTGTCTGTAACTGCTGAGCTGTGTCTCCAGCTCCTTTTCTTTCTTCTTGTCTTTTGATTATTGCTAATTTAGCAGGTAAAAAACGGTATCTCATATAAACTGTTACAAAAAATGGATAGTTACATGGTAAAGTAGAATAACTGGACTGTTGTATTTTCATAGACTCAATAGCTAGATTTTTCAAAAGATGTTTTTAAAAACATTACTGAGACAGAGTCCATGTGTAGTCCCCACCCTCCGAATGTGTAATGTTAGGAGGTGAAGGGCAGTGAGAGCAGGAGATGGAATTGAACTTGTCACTCAGTTGACCTTCAAGTGGGGAGACGAGTGTGTATTGTCCATGTGGGCCAGTGTGAAAACAAGGATTCTTGAAAAAGCAAGAGGAACAGAGGGAAGACTCGTCAGTCATGTGATGTGTCAAGATATGTCAAGATATGTCAGTCATGTGATGTGGCATGATATGAGGTGACCCGGACTCAGCCTGGGCCCTGCTGGCTTTGAAGAAGGGGAAGAGGAGCCAAGATAAAGGAGCGGCCTCTGGGAGCGGAAGGGGCAGGGGAAGGTCTTTTCCTCAGGAGGCTGACTTCTTTCTGTCTCTTGCTGCCCAGGGGAAACTGTTGTTAGACTTCTGCCCTGCACAACTGCAGTGTGATCAGTTTCTACTGTTTTACACCGCTGTACTTGTGGTAATTTTAGAGCCGCCCCTCCCCCAGCATTAGCGTGTTTGAATGCTCTAGATATTTCTGAATGGAATCATATATGTCGTCTTTTGTGACCTGCTTCTTTACAGGATGGTCAGATAAGTAAAGAACAGATACTTTTCATTTCTTCTCATTGCTCAGTTATATTCTGCCTTATCAATATATGTTTTCTTTGTCCATTCATCAGCTAATAGATATTTCTATTATTTCTGTTTTGGTAGAGTTTTTAATTTTTGAGACAGGGTTTCATTATGTAGCATTAATTGCCGGTTTCTTTTTTAAAGGCGGGGTCTCATGTAGCTGTGGCTGGCTTCAGTTTCTCTAGGTAGCAGCTGATGACCTTGAACACCTGATCCTCCTGCCTCTACCTCCCAATTGCTGGGCTTACAGGTGTGCATAATCATGCCTGGTTTTTCTTCCTTTCTTTATTTCTTTTCTTTTCTTTCTTCTTTTTTTTTTTTTTTAAGCATATTGAAGTAAGTTAATGAAGCAGAGGTAGGATGATTGTTAAGTTCTGTACTACATTGGCTATGTAGTAAGACCTTGTCTCAAAAAGAAAACTCCCCAAACAAAACATGGGGCTGGAGAGATGACTCAGTGGTCAAGAGTGCTTTCTGCTCCTGCCGAGGACCGGAGTTCAGTTCCCAGCACCCATGCCAGGCAGCTCACAAGTGCCTGTGACTCCAGCTCTGGAGGATCCAGCACCCGCCCCTGGCTTCCTTGGGCACTCACATGCACATGTACAGATTCACACAGATTCACACAGACACATAGTAAAAATCAGTATCTTAATAAAGATCCAGCTTCCACGTTTGCCACACTTGTGCCGGTGCACTTTAAACTACTAAGGCTTTATCATTGGTTTGTGATTTGTTGATACTGGTGTTTTGCACTTTCTCTCAAATACCTTTTACTATTCTTAATGCTTATTATGTGAGACACTAATTTGTTCTAGTTTATAGAGAAAAGCATAAAGGATTTTTTATGAAAAGCTGTGGAATAAATGTACCATGTGTTGTAGATTATGGGCCTGATCCTTCCAGAAGCTTCCTTTGCAGAGAGTGCATATATTTTGGTGGCATATGCTTTGTCTTTTTTTTTTTTTTTTTGGCTGAGACTGTCCTGTTCCTCAGTGATTGTGTTGGTCAGTTTTTATTGTCATCTTGCCACCTGGGAAGAGGGACCGTAAAGTGAAGAATTGCCTCAAATTGGATTGACCTGTGGCCATGTCTGTAAGAGGTTGTCTTGATTGCTGATTGATGTGGGAGGAGGGCCCAGTCTGTGGTGGGAAGCATCATCCCTAGGCAGATGGGCTTGGACTCTAAAGATACTAGCTGAGTAGAGTGAGCCAGTAGACAGTCTCCCTGCATAATTTCTGCTCCAGGTTATTGCCTTGACTTTTCCTCTTCTTCTTCCTCCTCCTCTTCTTCTTCTTTTCCTCCTCCTTCTTCTTTTTTTGTTTGTTGTTTTGAGACAAGGTTTTTCTGTGAAACAGCAGTCTTGACTGTGCTGGAACTCACTCTGTAGACAGGCTGGCTTCAAACTCACAGAGATCTACCTGTCTCTGCTGGGATTAAAGGTGTGCACCACCACAGCCTGGCTGCCTTGACTTTTTTTTTTTTTAAATCTGTATTTGTTTGTTTGTTTATTTATTTATTGTGTATACACTCGCCAGTAGAGGGCACCAGATCTCATTATAGATGACTGTGAGCCGCCACCATGTGGTTGCTGGGAATTGAACTCAGGTCCTCAGGAAGAGCAGCCAGTGCTCTTATCCTCTGAGCCATCTCTCCAGTCCTGTCTTGACTTTTTTTAGTAATGTACTGTTACCTGAAAGGGTAAGCTAAAAATAACCCCTTTATTTCCCAAGTTGCTTTTGGTCCTGGTGTTATCACAGGAAGAGAAGCAAACTAGAACAGGAAAGGTATGTGATGTTTGTTGAGATTGAGTAGGCTTTGAGGTAGCAGATACTCCCTGATTGATAGCTAGGGACTGGGATTACCTTATTTATCAATTTTTAGAACTAAGATGAATCTCTGTAGTGATAACTCCAAATCCAGCTATTTCTGAAATTGTTCATTCTTGGAATTTCTTGGATTCATGCTTGCCATCTTCAAGGGAGGACAGCCCATTTTTACAGCCAAAAATTGATGTGTGCCAAGTTTTAGAAATGTAGTAAGCCCTTCTTGGCTATTATTTCCTTTTTGTGAGCTGTTTTAAGCATTAGAGTTTCCAACCATGGTGGCAAATCCTACTGTGATTGTTCTGTAGCTTAAAAAACTCATGTCATCAGTAGTACTTATAAAGCAAAGGTTTGAAATAAGTGGATGACTTCAGAGTAAACCTGAAGGGATGATGGGGAGTCAGCTCAGTTAGTAAAGTGCCTTCCGTACACATGTGAAGACTTGAGTTTGGGTCCTTAGCACCAACTGTGCTGTGAGCGTGGTCTTGAAACGTGAGACTAGAGAGTAGAGAATCCTAGGAGGATTGATGCAGAAGGGCTCTCAGAGTGGAGAAGGGAGTCATGCACACTCGGGGAAGAAGGACTGCTTTGTGTTTTGCATATGATAGTAATGTTAGGTGTTGTTCCCATTTTATAGATGGACAAGCAGGATCCTAAATAAATTAAACAGATTGTCCAAAAGGACACAGCTAGTACCTGACAGAGTCAGGATGAGAAACAGTGACATTGGAATGGTGGGTGGGGATAGATCCCAGAAAGACACATAACCCCTTAACTACACAATGGCGGTAATAAGCCTGTATTTATTATATTTTGATTTGTAGATCGCTGAATATGCTGGGGTAAAAGTATAAGATGTGCGAGCATACTTACAGTGTGTGAGCCATGCTTGTCATTTGGAGCTGCAGGACCAAGTAGCCCCTCACTGTGTATTGCTCTATCATTTGCTTGCTTGTTTCTGAGGCCATATGGTGAACTAGGAAGATGATACCATGTGCTCTCATAGGGTTTATTATATGGAATGAAGCATGATAAAGGCCGTATGGAAGTGCAGGGAGCCTGCCCGTTCCAGGAACATCACACTCCCTAGAAGAGCATGAAGAACTGAGAAGCAGTGAGGGGAGGAAGTTGGGAAGATTAGAGAGATTTTACAGAATACTAAAGTTATTTAAATTTTGTCCTAATATCTCTTGAAGGATTTTAACCAGAAGGGCATGAGCATGCTTTCATCTGATTTGACATTCTGAGTACATCACCTTGTGATGCTTTGTCATTCAGGAAAAATTCCTCATTCACAAGAAAGTTTTTATCGCTCTGTAACACAGTCTAAACAAATAAAGAAGAGTGGATGACAGCTCGGATGTAGTCAGATGTGCACGCTGCAGACAGATGGGAGAGAGGCAGTGGGGGTATGCTGGGTGGACGGTGACGATTCTGGAAGATTCTGGAAGAAACTGGAAGGAGCCAGAATAAGAACAGCTCCAAAGAAGATGGATGGTGCAGGTGCCTCCAGTCCTGGGCCTGTGGTTTGCCTGTGCAGAGGGTGGTTATAGCTGTGACTCAAGGCAAAGTTACAGACGTGGTTGAACATGAGATCTTTTGTTGTGTTGTTTTGTAACTTGATTATAAAAGGTTGAACATACATATCAGGAATGAAGACGGGGACGCTCCCAGCATTGACTGTGGTGTCTGTAGATGGAACTAAAAAATTATAATTTTACTTATTTGTTTGCTAAAACGTGTATTTTTGTGGTTTAAACTCTGAAGGATATGAAAGTTACAAAAATCGAAATCTGCCTTCTCTTGTCTAGGAAGTGAAAATCCTACATTTCTATGAAAAATGACTACCCAAGTAACGACATTGGATAGAATCGTCTATTTATTTATTTAGACATGGTCTCATTTTGTACTCCAAACTGGCTGTGACCTTATAATCCTCCTGCCCTAGCCTCCTAAGTGCTAGGATTACAGGTGTGTACCACCAAGCCTAGCTTGGATTGAGCATTAAAACTTGAGAGCAGAGCCGAGCAACACAGTAACAGCTTGTGTATCCTACCGGGGTTGCCTTATGCACAGGACAGTGATTGAGAGCAGGGCAGTGAGGCAAGGCATAGGTCTGGGGCCAGACTGACCTTGTTGCAGCTCAGCTCTGCTGCGTTCTAGCTTTGCGCACTGTAGCATGCTACCTAAGTTCATCAAGGCTGCTACTGCTTGTGTGAAGTGGAAATAGTGATCCTGACCTCAGAGGTTTGTAGGATACCCTAGAACAGTGGTTCTCAACAATCCTAGTGCTATGATTCTTTAATACAGTTTCTCATGTTGTGGTGACCCCCAACCATAAAACTATTTTCGTTGCAATTTCATAACTATAATTTTGCTACTATTATGAATCATAATGTAAATATCTGATATGTGGGATATCTAATATACCATCCCCAAAGGAGTTATGACCCACAGGTTGAGAACCACTGCTATAGAGTATGGAGGGTTGCATTCTCCTTTTCTTCAAGGAAGTTAATATTAGTTCAGAAATAGCAAAGGCTGTCTTAAAAGTGGAAACTGAAGAATGAACATAAATTGAACTAATTTTCTGATGAACACTTTCTATTGGAAGCCATACAACTTTCTCTTTTTTAAAGACAAAGGATCTTGCTGTGTAGCTCAGGCTGGCCTGGAACTCTCCATCCTCCTGCTTCCGCTTCCCAGGTGTTAGGATCTTAGGCATGAGCCAGTGTGCCTGTTGGCCATATGGTTGTTGAGCTATTTAGAACATGAGCTGAGACCTGGAGTGTGAGCAAGGTGCTTTCTGGTCATCTACCACATCATGAGAACTATTCCACGCACTGGGCACTAGATGGTGCTGAGATAAGGTAGAACAGCAGCTTCTGACCCGGTCATTTAAGACTCACTCAGACCAAGGGACTGCGTGTTCACGTTTAAAACTTCACTACAGAGAGGAAAAAACCTGCAACCAAGAGTGACTAGGGCTGACATGGGTTGTGTGTGCTTTTAGTGTGCCGTTAAAACGCTTTCATCATTTCTATAGTTTACAGTGTTTCCCTTTTCAATGGTTTTGTCTCTCTAATGAATAACCTTAAATTATTTAACTAGCATTGACCACTTCAGTGGTTTCTCACTTTTCATTAATAAAAATAGAAGTATGATAAATTTCCTTGTAACCAAGTCTTTATGCATTTCTCATTGTGTAAGTAGATAACTTCTTTATGGTTGCTTTTACCAATAAAATGATCCTTTAAAATATTTTCTTTTTTTAATTAAGAATTGTTTTTCATTCATTTTACCAAGATTCCCCTCTTCCCTCCTCCTACCCCCCAGCCTCCCCCGCAACCCACCCCCCCACTCCCCCCAACAAGAAGGCAAGGCCTCTCATGGGAACGCACATCCAGTAGAGGCAAGTCCAAGCCCTTCCCCCTGCCTTAAGGCTACACGAGGTGTCCCATCATAGGTAGTGGGCTCCACAAAGCCCCCTCATGCACCAGGGATGGATTCTAAAACTATCGCCAGGGGACCCCCCAAGCAGATCAAGCTACAAAATATTTAATCTTTTTTTTAAAAAAGATTTTTATTTTATTTACTTGTATATATATCTGTGTGAGGATATCAGATCCCCCTGGAACTGGAGTTACAGGCAGTTGTGAGCTGCCATGTGGATGCTAGGAATTGAACCTGGGTCCTCTGGAAGAGCAGCTGGTGCTGTTAACTGCAGAGCCATCTCTCCAGCCCCAATATTTAATCTTTAATTATAGAAAAGTTATAAAATATAGAAACAAAAGTTAAAGTAACCATGTCTATTTACAAATACCACATGTCCCTTTTAATATTTTGTATATATTTTTTATAAAATGTGATGTGGTGTTACTGGTATGTAAATTTGTTGCATTAATAACTATCCCCAAGCCTTCATTTCCAGGCACAGAAGTGCCTTGTCCATTAAATAGCACAAACTCCCCTCTCTGCTCCCCGTGCCTCCTGGTAACCTCTGTGCTACTTTCTGTCTATGAGTTTGACCGTACCGTGGATCTTATGTAACCGGATAGCCAGAGTCATGTAATGTATGCCTTTTATGAATGGCTTCTCTCACTTAGCATACTGTTTTCACGTTTCACACTTACTGTAGCACCTGCCAGATTTAAAGACTGACTAATACCCATTATATGTCTCTACCTCACCACACACCATTTTTAAAACTTCACTTCGTTATACACAGAGAGCTTCCTTTTCTCTTTAGCATTGTTAAGTTCCAGTTACCACTTTGGTTTTTCTTTCAGGGTTTTCCTTGTATTACAAAAACTAAGAGCATTCTGCTACGAGTCTTTGCTAATGTAGACATTATCAATTTATTAGTTATTTACGAGGTCTTTCACATTTCCCAGTGCTGGACTGATTGTCCTCTGTCTCTACAGTTAGTTCACATCTGTTATTGTTCTCATGTCTGTGACCGAGTCCTTAGGAGGTGGTGCATGGTTGCAGTGACTAGTTGGTAGGGACCACGTTGAAACCCGGTTTCTAGAACCCCAGAGGTGACTTCTGTTGATCGTCACATGCCACCAGCTCCTTCGGAAACATGGACTCATCAAACTGAGCTTCAAATAATGGCCAGAGTGCTGCATTATAAAATGATCTGGCAGTCTTCGAGAAGAGGATCGTGAGGTTATATATTCACATTTCGAGCTTGTCCAAAGCTGTGGGTCATACTCCCAGACATCCCATGCGAGAGTGTTGTTGTGGGCAGTCCTGCCGGGAGGCAGAGGCAGTTTGCCCTGTGTTTCTACCCTGCCTGAGGGGAGTGGGTCCTCTCTGGTCAGGTTACTTGGCCAAGTGATCTTTCCTTAAAGTTTTTAAATGTGTTTCCTCACTTGAGAAACAGCAGAGACTTGAATTAGCTCAGGAGTGTCTGACTGAAAGAAACACGTGTTGAGGAAAGTGTTGTCTTCCTTGAGTTGCTCCTGTCCCTGCGTTTTCATTCTTCGGGGCACACATCTGTACAGATATGGGATAGGCGGCCTGGCTGAGGTGCCATGGGTAGCTCCTAAACTGGTGTCTAGGTTCTCTTCATTTCTTTCATCAGAGGTTTGTTCTCATGGCAACATAAGTAACGCGTCAAGCTATTTGATTAGCGGAGTAAACAGCGTGCAACTTTGCTTCTTGTCTCGCTCAGGTTGAGGAAGTTCAGTTTTCACACATTGTGTCAAAACTTTCATTCCCTCCTTCATTCATACCTTTCAGTGCATAGTTTTTGGAAGCTGAGTGAGTTTATCTAGGACTGATTACTCCCTTAAACTGAACACTTAAATGGGGGACAACACGAATTGTCACAGTGCTGGAGTAAGGGGCCGGGCCAGCCTTACCACTGCTCCCTTGGCTGCATTTTCGTGGTGTTGAAAACTAAATTTTAAAGCCATTAATTTCCCTTATTTTCTTGAGAAAATAAATGCAGTGTTTCCCAGTATGGTGGTTGTTGCAGTTTTGACAGTTTAATAGTTCCAGGCCTTTGATTTTGGCAGCTGAATGGCAGCGTATAGATTGTCTGTGAATCACATGAATACAAACACCTTTCTGGTTTGCCTGATGCATTAAACATTTCTGCAGCAAATTTATATGCAGTTTTAGCCTTTGAAATTTTACTATGAATAGGTTCTTTGAAAACATTAACCTTCCTGCAGTTTAACCACTGAATGGGTTGATTCTTGTTAGTTTTGTGAATGATTTCTGTAATTCCCTCTTTGCTAATGTAAGGGGGAAGTCCGTAGAAATGCCTCTGTGTTTTTCTGAATGGTCACTTGTTGATTTACTTAGGCCCATGCATACACTGACAGAGACTGCATATTTGTTAGAATGGTACATTGCAGGCTGAAAATGATATTAGTGTAAAGTATCAGTTTTGAAGACATTCTGTGACAATTTTCAGTGAAAGGGCTGAAAACAGTTTTAGTATTTATTTTATAAACATAATCGTGGTTTGTTCAGCAAATCTGTGTTCAGAATTCTCTTGTAATTTCCCCCAACAGCTTTTTGCACATCTGCTTTCTCTAAGAGATTTGAACTATGAGCTTTTCATCTTTTACCATATGTATATGGGACTGGTGTGCCTTAAAAGTAAAATACAGCCAGTCTAATTTGCTGGAAGCTGTGAGTGAAAGAATGTGTATAATTTAGAGGTTTGCTTCCTGAATACACTGTAGTTGATGGTTTCATACAGTTAGAGAAAAGTCACTTGTCAACCTATCATTTCCCTTGCCATGTTTAAATTCATTTTTTAAAAAATTCTTTATCTTTCACCTTGTTTTGTGTGATTGTAATTATGACTAGATACAATTTTTTAAAGATTTATTTTATTTATTTATTATGTATACAATGTCCTGTCTGCATGTCACGTCAGAAGAGGGCATCAAATCTCATTATAGATGGTTGTGAGCCACCATGTGGTTGCTGGGAATTGAACTCAGGACCTCTGGAAGAGCAGTTGGTGCTCTTAACCTCTGAGCCATCTCTCCAGCCTCAAGTTACAATTTTTTTGTTTTGTTTTGTTTCGGTTTTTGGTTTTTTGAGACAGTTTCTCTGTGTAGCTTTGCGCCTTTCCTGGAACTCACTCTGTAGACCAGGCTGGCCTCGAACTCACAGAGATCCGCCTGCCTC
>CABHPH010145823.1:0-18077 GCA_902168325.1 Peromyscus nudipes | reverse complement strand
CTCTGTAGACCAGGCTGGCCTCGAACTCACAGAGATCCGCCTGCCTCTGCCTCCCGAGTTCTGGGATTACAGGCGTGTGCCACCACCGCCCTGCTCAAATGTATTCTTATTTTATGGGTTTGAGTGCTTTGCCTGTATGGATGCATGTTATATACATACGTTCACCACAGATGTACTTGCTGCCCTTGGAGGCCAGAGAGTGTCAGAACGCCTGTGTCTGGAGTTACAGATGGTCGTGAGCTGCCACGTGGGTGCTGGGAACCAACAGCAAATGCTCTCAGCCATGGAGCCATCATTGCAGACCCCATGATACAGTTTCTTCTACATGTATACAGACATTGTGTGTGATTGGTAGTGTTTCTGTGTTGGTGTTACGTAGATCTACTTGAACAAGAAAGTGTCTGGGGGCTGGAGAGATAGCTCAGCGGTTAAGAGCACTGACTGTTCTTCCAGAGGTCCTGAGTTCAATTCCCAGCAACCACATGGTGGCTCACAACCATCTGTAATGATATCTGGTGCCCTCTGCTGGCCTGCAGTCATACATGCTGTATACATAATAAATAAATCTTTTAAAAAAAATGTGTACGTGGGTGTCCATGGAGACCAGAAAAGGGCAACACAAGTAAGCCATCAAAAGTTGGTGCTTGCCGGGCGGTGGTGGCACACGCCTTTAATCCCAATACTCGGGAGGCAGAGCCAGGCGGATCTCTGTGAGTTCGAGGCCAGCCTGGGCTACCAAGTGAGTTCCAGGAAAGGCGCAAAGCTACACAGAGAAACCCTGTCTCGAAAAACCAAAAAAAAAAAAAAAAAAAGTTGGTGCTGGGAGCTGAACCCAGGTCCTTTGGCAGAGCCACAAGCACTCTTCACCACTGAGTCATTCCTCCATCATGTACTGGGATTTTGTAACAAATTGGTAACAATGCTTTCCAAGATTATTTGTTATTCCATCTCCTTTTTTCCTTCTGTAATTCAGGGTCAACACTGAGGCCCAACAGTCTACTGATTTCTGTAAATGCAGACCCACAGTCTGCATAGGTGAAGACGGGTTGGTGGAAAAGGAGAGCTTGAGTGGACAAAGGGAAGTGTGTTGGGTGCTAGAAATCACTAAAGGGGCACAAACACTTGCTTCGGGGGCTGCATTTGGCGCCAAAATATATTCCTTTAAGTCCTTAGTTCAGTGTGCTGCCTGTGTTAGCTCTACTTGTGTTTTGTTTGCAAACTCATCTGTCTGACCCGTTAGCACCAGTTGACTAAAAAATATTGTAAATACTTTTTGCAAATCTTCATATATGACAGTTAAAGGGGAATATTTGGTTTATTCAATGACCCGTGTTATATGTTTACTTTGGTGGTAGAAACTTGAATTCTTGAACTACAGGCTTTATATAAAAGTATGATTTTTCCCTCCTCACCAAAAATACTCTTTTTGTTTTCTCAGTTTTGGAAAGCTGCTTGACATTCATCAGTTGCTCTCGTGGGCTGATGGCACTGGGTGGCCCAACACTGAGCTCTGGCCTTTTTATTTCTTCAGGCTTGAGCTGAAGGCGGGCTTTTTCCTGAGGCCGCAGGGGACCAGCAGATCCATCCACCCAGGCCTTGTCTGGAGTTGTGGCTGATGACATTTGGAAACATTTTCTCCTTTAGTGGCTAACATGGTTGATAATCTATCTCTATAATGAAACATTTCTTACAACTTTTCACTTTCTATTGGTCAGATTTTTACTTTTTCTGTCACATTTTAATGTTCTGCTCTCTAGACCATTCTTGCAGAAAAGGGTAAAGATGTTTGTCATGCCTGAGGATGGTAACATGGGATTTAAAACAGAAGAGGTTTAAAGTATACAGAGTGATGTGCCCCGGCCTTGGTCTTATTTAATTTCTTCTTTTTGTTTTTGTCTATATATGTTCACATGTGTGAGTTCGTTTGTTTGTTTTTGTTTTGTTTTGGTTTTATGAGACAAGGTTTCACTATGTAGCCCTGATTGTCTCCTAACTCATTATGTAGAAGACCAGGTTGACCTCCAACTCAGAGATCTGCCGGCCTCTGCCTCTCCAGTGCTGGGAATAAAGGCCTGTGCCACCATATCTGGCTGTGTGTGGATTTTTGTCTTGTTTTGTTTTGTTTTTTGAGACAGAATTTCTCTGTGTAGCCCTGGATGGCCTGGAACTCACTCTGTAGACCAGGCTGGCCTCGAACGCACAGAGATCCTCCTGGCTCTGTCTCCCAAGTGCTGGGATCAAAGGCGTGCGCCACCGCCGCCCAGCTACACTCAGCAGCTCAGCTATTCCGGCAGGAGACAACCAACAGATCATATTTGAAGTAAATACAAGTAAAAGCTAGTGTTTCCAAGACAATTACAATCACAATCAGAAACCAAATGTGTCCGAAGTCAGATCTGAGACACTGGAAATATGCAAAAAGGGACAAGAGGCAGCAAATCCTAACTCAAAGTACTTCAGACTTACTCTACATGAACTCCATCTGTGGAGTCAACTAGTAAACCTAATTGATGGATAAGAGATAAATATTTAAAATTCACAATCTCATAATCAGTTTTTCTACCAAACTGAACTCTAGATAAGCTCCATACTGGGTCCTGAAGCACTCCTTGTCTGTGATGCCATCAGTTCGACAGCAACAGTTACAGAACAGAGCAGTTGGAATAAAGCAGACACAAAGCACATTATTCCTAAATGCCTGGGAAGTTTAGACAACTGGACTGTGGCTGGATGAGAGGAAAGAAATTCTATTATAGCAGTCAGTGTGCCCGTTTGAGTTCCTGAACAGCCATGGTTCTCAACCCTTAATGCTACGACCCTTTAATAGTTTCTCATGTGGTGACCCCAAACCATAAGACTATTTCGTTACTACTTCATAACTAAAATCTTGCTACTGTTACAAATCATAATATGAATGAATATCCAATATGCTACCCCAAAGGGGTCGTGACCTACAGGTTGAGAACTACTGCTTTACAGACACTTAAAGTAACATTCAGAGCCTAGAAACTGCAGGCCTCCAGCACCAGAGCTCTGTGACTCTCACTGGGTGAAGAACTGTCAGGTATTTTCTTCAGGTGGACAGGCAAGGTGGAAGTGCATGAGGAATGAAGCCCTGTTTTCATGGAGCATAAATGTGGGCACTAAGGATGTTTTTGCCCAGAAGTGATTGCTCAGATGGGAGAGCCAGGCTTCCTGAGCCTCATCACAGAAAGGCAGGTGTTAGCTGCCTGGTTAGCCACAAAGAACAGCTTTGCAAAGGAGGTGGGATCATTCTGTGAGGAGAGGAATTAAAGCTTCAGAGGATACATTCTTGGGGCTGGAGAGATGGCTCAGCCATTAAGCACAGTTCCTGTTCGTCTAGAGGACCTGAGATTGAGTCCCAGCACTCACACCAGGGAGTTCACAACTACCCATAACACCAAATCCAGGAGGATTTGACATCTGGCTTCTGTGGGCACCTGCACACACACACAATATAAAATAATAAAAATAGATTAAAAAATAGATTCTTTACATTTGCAAACAAACACCTTTGAAACATTTAGCACATATTTAAACTTAGATCACTTCTTGACCTGGTGGCCAGAGAGATGGCTTAGTGGTTAAGATCATTAACTACAGCTCTTGAAGATGACCTGTGTTGATTGGCCTCCATGTCCCAAACATGGCAAAGTCTCTGTGCCTGCCATGTGTCTGAATTCCTATATTTTAATAGTTTCTTTTTTTGAGACAGGGTCTTACCATGCTGCCTTGGTTGTCCTAGAACTCTGTGTAGACCCAGATGGCCTTGAACTCTGCTAGAGAGATCTGCCAGTCTCCCAAGTGCTGGGATTAAAGGCATGCGTCACTGCACTGAACCATTGCATTTCCATTAAAAAAAAAAAAAAGCTGGGCGTGGTTGTGTACACCTTTAATCCTAGCACTATAGAGACAGAGCAGGCTGATCTCTGTGTGGCCCTGTGTGGGCTGTGTATAGAGACTCTGTTTGAAAACAAACAAGTAAACAAAAGATTTATTTTTGTGGCTGTGAGCTGACATGTAGGTACTGGGAACCCATGGTCTTCTACAAGAACAGCTAGTAATCTTAGTCTTGAACCCATCTCTCTTTTTCTGCTGTACACCCCCAACCACAGTTTTTTTGAGACAGCATCTGTATATAGTCTTGGCTGTCCTTTGCACAGCCATGCCCAGCCTAGCCTTATCCTTTGCCATTTTTAAATGGGATGTTTTGGGGTTATTTTTACTTTTGAGTTGTAGAGTTAAAACAAAACAAAACAAACAAAATAATATCTTGAAAATTAGAGTAAATTTCCTAACTACACTGAAAGTTGAATCCTTATTTATATTGTTAAATTTATTGTGTACCTTGTTTACCATATTCTTATTCTAATTTATTTTTTCAGTTGATATTAGTGTGTACATATTTAGCATTGTGTAATAAACTACCTTTCTTCTTTTGTCTCTACAGTTCTGAGTTGAAGCTGTTGGAAGAGGCAACCATTTCAGTTTGCAAGTCTTTGGGTAAGGTGGGAGGGGAGAGAAAAACAGGCAGGTTTTCAAAATTTCTGTTAAAATTATGATAGTATGAGATGAATTAATGAAGTGACATTCTTGACTGTGAGGATGACAGTAATAATTATTTGACTCATTGGTGCTTTGTACCACTGGGTCAGTGCACCTTGTCTATGTCTGTGGTGGTAGTAGGGACCCTGCTGGGATTTCAGGCATGTGCCCCACACCTGGCCTCCCTTGTACAGTCTTTTACAGTATGTGATTGCAGACTTGCATTTATTTTTTAAAAGTATTTCCTGAAGAGCTCCATCTTTGATACTCTTCAGCATGTTAAGAAGGCTCATATAGATACACAATTCCCAGATCTTCATGGAAATGAATCCTGGCAGCTCAGGCCAGTGTGCTTCTGTGTTTGCATTTCTGGTCCAGCAGCATCCATGACTCTTGAATTTACATTTACATTGAAAATCAGTGGTCAAGAAAATGACCGTGTGCTGGTCACTGCCGTGGATTTTACTTTGCATCCAGGACTCAAACCCTGTGAGCATTCTTCAGCAGGAGAAGTAGAATGTGGACTAAGGAGTCTCCTGTTCCATTCTTAATGTCCTGCTTCAGACTTGCCATGCTGCCTGACAGTGGCTTTGTAAGCCCAGTTCCTTGATCATAGCTCAGAATTTGAGCCAGTGGAAAGGATGTGTCCTTGAGCAAGTAACAGCCTATAGATAAGAATATGTAAAATTGGACTGGAGCGATGGTTCAGTGGTTAAGAGCACTGACTGCTCTTCCAGAGGACCCGGGTTCAGTTCCCAGCACACAACAGTCTACAATTCCAGTTACAGGGGACCCAATGCTCTCTTCTGGCCTTCTCAGGTACGCACATGATGTATAGATATATGTGCAGGCCAACCAACCATACATATGTAAAATAAAATAATACTTTTTAAAAAATTCAAAAGGAATGAAAAATTACAGTAATAGTGGTTCTTACCTCCTTTGAGATTACACTTTCTTCTACTGTTTACTTCGTAAGTAAATTTTGATATTTGTAATTAAGACTGTGTCTTAGTCACTGTTCTATTGGGATGAAACACCGTGACCAAAAGCAAGTTGGGGAGGAAAGGGTTTATTTGGCTTACACTTAACTGCTCATCACTGAAGGAAGCCAGGACAGAAACTCCAACAGCAGGAACCTGGAGGCAGGAGCTGATGATGAGGCCATGGAGGGGTGCTGCTTACTGGCTTGCTCCTCATGGCTTGCTCAGTCTACTTTCTTATAGAATCCAGGACCACCTGCCCTGGGGGATGGCACCACCCACAGTGGGCTGGGCCCTCCCCATCAGTCGCTAATTAAGAAAATGCCCTATAGGCTTTCCTACAGCCAGATCTTATGGAGGCATTTTCTCAGCTGAGGCTCCCTCCTCTCAGAGGACACTCATCTGTGTCAAGGTGACATGAAACTAGCCAGCAGAGACTAAGAGCAGCATTTTCTCTCATTATTTTCTGAATTACATGTGAAATTGTCAGTAAGCGTGGGCAGTGGGCAGTTTCAATTTGACGGTCTATAAATGGTACGATATGCTCAGTGTTAGCTATTTAAATGCCTTTCTTGTCTCTTGCAGTTGAAAACAACCCTCGAACGGGAAATCTTGGCGCCTTAACTAAGGTCTTCCTTTCCAGAACCAGAGAGCTCAGGCTTTCAGCGGAGTGCCAGAAGTAAGCTGCCGTTGAACCGGCACTGCGGCTACTTAGTGCTATGAGGGGTAGTTTTTATTTGGTGGGGGAAGTAGGTTATGATCGTTTAAAAACCCCTGTGAAGGAATTATGCTCTTTATGAAGAGGGGAAAAAAAGTAAAAGTTTTTACTTTAGTGTCTTAAATTGTTGGTGTGAGATTCAGGAATTTGATTTCAGCATTTTGGTTAATTATTAAAATTAGATCTTTAGAAAAGTTTAGTAATGATGTAATTATTCTTTGAATTCAGTTTTAAAAATTAATTAATTTTAATGAATTCTTGTTGTAGTTAGCATATAAAGTGGCCTTTATGGTGACATTTTCATAGACGGTGTCATTTACTTGCTCATATTCATCTGTCATTGTCCTCCTTTGCTGTGATGTGAGTGTTATCATAAAAGGTAGTTCCCTTCCATCATCATTTTTCATTATCGTTATTAATCTAGTTTAAATGATGGCTTAGACTGATGGGATCTCATCCACACCTAATGCTTTTCTGTCCTAAATACTGGATCAGGGGAATCCTCTTGTTTATGATTGGGGCATTGACTTTGTGTGTTCGTTTGTTTGAGACAAAGTCTCACTCTGTAGCCCAGGCTGGACCTTGATTTCATGGCATGCTGGTGCCTTAAGCCTCCAAGTGCCAGGATGACAGGTGTGAGCTATCATGCTGCCTCTCATCAAACTGTTTTAGAAGGACAGTGTTTTAAAGATTATTCACTGCCCTGCTTATAAACAAATATATCAAATCCAGCTAAAGTTTTCCTGTTATTAATGCAAATAACAGCACTGTATTGTGTTGCCACTGATGTCTCCTTTTGTTACATTGTGTGTTTGTGAGTATTCTCTTTATGCTACCATGGTTTTAGCTCTCTTTTGTCTCAGTTGCTTTCATGTGGGAGAGTTGTAAAGTGAAGGACAAAGCAGTTATACAAGTGCCTGTAACTGTTTTCATTAAGTAGATTTCACTATGTACAGAATGCGGTCTGAGGGAAAATACAGTAGCTGCCACTGGCTCAGTATAATTATAAACCTTTGAAAGATACAGACATTGTCTTAATGTTTTAAGTAGGCTGTGTAAAAGCATTCATAAATTACGAAGACATCATGCACTAGAAAGGAACTGACCTTGTTTGTGATTAAACACTGAGTCTTAGGTGATTCTCGTCTTCCTCTCCAGCCACATCTTCATTTGGCAGACGCATAATGCTTTGTTTATTATCTGCTGCTTGCTGAAAGTGTTCATCTGTGAGATGTCTGAGGAGGAGCTACAGCTTCATTTTATGTATGAAGAAAAGTCTCCTGGCAGTTACAGTAAGTAACAGATAAACTGCAGATTTTATGATTCAAAGGAGAATTGGGGGCCAGCGAGATGACTTAGTGGGTAAAGGCACTGCCTCCCGAGAGCGCAAGCCTCACAGCCTGAGTTCAGCCTTGGAACCAACCCATGGAAAGGTGGAAGGAAAGAGCCTCTCACACCAGGCTGTCTTCTGACCTCTCCAGTGCACTGTGGCACACGTGCCCACACACACACACACACACACACACACACACACACACACACACACACACACACACACGGTACACACCCAGTATTTTAAATATTAACTTAGAGAATTCGGGTTCTCCTGTAGTAACTCCTATGTTTCTTTCTTAGAAAGGCCGACAGGAATAAGATCTCTCTGATCTGACTTTTTTCTTTATTACTTTAAACATCTGACTGAACAGGGACTTTCTGGCCTTTATTTTGCCAGAGTTTGAGAGGACACTGCATCATGTGGGGAAGTTCTGGCGACAGGAGCCTGAGGCAGCTGTCACATTGCATCTGCAATAAGGAAGCAATAAGGTGCTCAACTGCCTTTTGCCTTTTCATTTGATCTGGTACCGCAGCCATGGAATGGTGCCACCCACTTACCAAACCTAATCTAGAAACTCTATCACAGACGTGCCCGGAAGTTTGTCTGCTGGGTGATTCCTGTCAAGTCCAATCAGTATTACATATCACAAAGCCCACTCCTTGTCAGCTTGAACATATCACTTAACATGTATTATTATAATTTTAGACTTACTTATTTTATGTGCCTGTGTTTTGCCTCTGTGAATGTATATGCACCATGTGCCTGGAAGATCAGAGGGTGTTGAGTCCCTTGGAACTGGAGTTATGGATGGTTGTGAGCCACCGTGCGCGTCCAGGTCCTCTGCAAGGGCAACACGTGCTCTTAACCACTGAGACATCTCTCCAGCCCCTGTCACTCTGTGTGAATGCGTGTGTACATGCTGTGCCACGGCGTGCAGGTGGAGGTCAGAGGGGGTCAGTTTTTTCCTTCCCCTGTGGGATCTGGGGATCTTACTCAGGTTGTCAGGTTTTTGTGGCAAGTGCCTTTACCTGTAAAACAACCTTACCCGCCCTCAAACACAACACTTCTTTTGCCACAAATTTCACCTCTTATCTCCATAGACTCAAAGCCATTTCGTAATGCAGAATGCATTCAGCCCATCCTCCAAGGTTTCCATTGTCTTTAGTAGTTTCAACACTGTCTAAAACTCCAAGTTTCTTTTGAGACTCAAGGGAATACCTTAACTATAAGCTCCTATGAATCAAGGCAAGTTACTTAATGCAAATAATTCCAATACATATTGATACAAAGTAAACATTCCCATTCGAACAGTGAAGAATGGCCGGCCGCATAGCAAGGACAGATTGGACCAAGGTTGGACCAAAACTAAGCAAGGCAAACACCAAATCCTGTGTCTCTATGCCTAGCATCTAGGGCTTATGATGGAGTCATCAGAGATTCACCTGTCTCTGCCTTCCAAGTGCTGAGATAAAAGGCGTGCACCACCACACCTGGCTTAAAATTCTTTTTAGCAATTACATTTACTTATTTGTGTATGCGTCTGGGTTTTCGAGTGTGCCATGGCATGCATGTGAAGGTCAGAGGACGACTTGCTGGAGTGTTTCTCCTTCTGCCACCATGTAGGTCCCAGGGGATTGCACGTGAGTCATCGTGCCTGGCACCAGTGCCCTTCCCTGCAGCGCTCTCTCACCAGCCCCCCATAACTTGAATTCACCCCCAATCAAGTTCATAGGACAGAGGCAAAATGAAGCCAGATTTGCTAAAATATGACTTGGATGCCCTGTAGCCCACTTCCTGAAACAGTCTGTGTTCCTTTCTGAAACTTCATGAGCTGTATCCATGGTCTACCTCTGCCTTGGCATCCCCAAAGAATAACCTCTGCTTACAGTAATCAAGGGCTTTTTGGGCCCAGAGTCCCCCTCCTGAAGACCATTTCCAAGAGCCCAGGACCACGTGGTTGAGCTTGTCAGAGCAGTGGTCCCAGTCACCATGCTGTTTCTCTGCTTTGGTTCCTTGTCTTGTTACTGTCACCAAATACCTGACAAAGCAGTGTGAGGAAGGAAGGGCTGTTTTGGCCGACACTTTAACAGTACCATCCAGTACAGGAAGGCATGGTGGCAGGAAGCCAGGGATGGTGCTGCCTGCATTGAGGGCTAGACCTCCTTTCCCTCCCCTCCCAATTAACACAGTCTCCAGTCTTACAGACGTGCTGTATTTCTGTATTTCTTTACTATGTACTAAGCTATGAATAGGGCTTTTATTCAGGATTTCGTACTTCAGTGTTTTTAATGCTAATCTTCATGTTTTGAGATCCATAATACTCACAACATAGTTCTACTGGGTATGAAAAAGATGCCCCCGTCACCCCCATGGGGGCTGCAGACATGGCCCAGTGATTCAGAGTAGGTACTGCTCTTGCAGAGGACTGTACCAGGCTTTTTCTTTTGGGCCACCAGCCAGCTCCCAAATCATGACAGGGAGACTGCTTATAACTTTTGAATGCTCAGCCTCATCTTCTGCTTGTCCCACTAGCTTTTATAACTTAACCTGTTTCTCTTCATCAGTGTTCTGCCTCATGGCTTTTTACCTTTCTTTCCTTCCATACATCTTACTTTCACTGCTTCTCATGTCTGACTGGCTGGTGGCTGCCTGGCTTCTGGCCCTGGGAATGTCTCTCTCTCTTTCCCTCATTCTCTCTTCTTTCTTCTCTTGAGCCTAGATTTCTCCTCCTATTTATTCTCTCTGCCTGCCAGCTCTATCTGTCCCTTTCCTGCCTGTTGGCCTCAGTTTATTAGACCAATCAGGTCTGATGCCTTAGCCAGGCAAGGTGAAACAAATGCAACCCATCTTTACATAGTTAAACAAATGTAGCACAGACAAATGTAACACATCTTTACATAGTTAAACAAATGTAGCACAAACAAATGTAACACATCTTTACATAGTTAAACAAATGTAGCACAGACAAATGTAACACACCTTTACATGGTTAATAAAGGCAGCAGAAACAAATACAACACACCTTCACATAGTCAATACTCTGCAGCAGAGGACCTAAGTTCAGTTCCTAATTCCTTCATTCAGTGACTCAGGACTGCCTTGTAACTCGTGCTCCAGGGAATCCAAAGCCCTCTTCTGGACTCCACAGGCACCTGCACTTTTGTGCATAAACACAGACACACATACATAATTAAAAATATCAGTCTTAAGAAAATACCTTTCTGTGGAGTTCTAATATGAGAATGGAATGAATGCTCACCCTCATGGCCTAAGACCATAATCACACTCAGTGTAAACCCAGAACTTGTTTTGTGTTTTGTCCTAAAAGCTGTGCATACTGTCTCTTTTAACAGTGTCATCTTATTTGTTAATACTTACTGGAGAGGAGACTGATACATTTGACAGATACAGTTTATTGATTTTGGAGCTATAGTTGTTACTCTGCCCCTTCTTTGACCACTCTTAGCAAAGCTTGAGAAACATGGTTTTTTGTTGTACATCTGGGATGTTTAATCTAGAGACAGTATAAAAATAACATTTTTTCCAGTTATATTATCAGCACTATCAAGATAGTTGTCGAACTGAAAGAGTACATGAGTGGTCTGATAATCAGTAAAGTTGTTGTGCTCATAGATGGTAGGCTGCCCTCCACATAGACATGTTAGAGGTCTTGCCATCGCCAAGTATCCTAGTCTTGCTCCTTTCTCCTGCCTCCATCTCTACAGTGCTGGAATTATAGGTCTGTACTTGTACCTTCTCTCTTACGGAGTTAGTCGATGATGATGATGATGATGATGATGATGATGATGATGATGATACTTGTACCTTCTCTCTTACGGAGTTAGTCTATGATGATGATGATGATGATGATGACGATGATGATGATGATGTCTCTCTTTGAGGTCCTGGCTGTCCTGGCACTCACTTTGTAGACCAGGCTGACCTTGAACTCACAGAGATCCTCCTGCCTCCGCCTCCCGAGTGCTGGAATTAAAGACGTGCACTACTGTGTGCAGCCATTTAGGATCTTTTGCATTGCTTTTCAGTGACACTCTGTCACGGGTCACTGACCCTGCTACTTCTCCACCAGCGTACTTTTAGTGAATTGTTTTGTTAGGGTTAAAGACTTGCTGTTGGGGCTTCTATTATATTTTTGTATTAGTCTAGTCTTACGTGTTTTTGGTTTTAGGTTTCTACTTTTGATTACTAACTTAAGCCCTCTTATGATTATTAACTTTACAATTGTAATTTTACAACCACACTAATTTCACAAGTATTAGTAAATGGGGAACAAAAGGACTCTCTCATCATGCAGTAGCTGAGAACATCCCTGTATCAGCTGCTGCTTGAGCATGTGCGTCTGAAGGCCTGCATGGGAACAGATAATATGCAGCAGCAGCACAGGTCTGAGGAGTTTTACATAAGCAGAGGACCAGCAGTCAGCTGAGGCGTCTTAGGTTTCGGGGCTTATTCCAGTGTGAAGCATTATCCCTTTTGTCCAGTGTGGGGTTTCCTGCCATTGTGACTTGGATGGTGTTGGTGCTGCAGTGAAACGGTCTTTAAGAGAGCAGCGTGGGTGTTGGTAGCTCTCAGATTAAAATATTTTGTGAGGACTTTGTATTCGAGCGTTTCCCCATGGGCTATGTCTGATGTGGTAGCAGACTGTTAGAGCAAATTTAAATCATGATATGAGACTAGCTCCACTGTTCATGCCTTTCAGAATTAATGGGAGGGAACAAAGCCAGCCCTAGGCAAAAATCATGAAGCATTGCAAAATTATTCCCATTTTTCTTTTGCCTTCAGCCTGAGCTTTCCTCCCTTTCTTCTGGTATTATGCGTCATTCTTATCAGGTTAATTCTAATATTTGTCTTGCGTGTTATGTCCCATATATCAAGTACTTGGAATCTTTAGAACTCTTAAGGCTGTTGCTTGCATCTGTAAGCTCTGGGTTGTTTGCTTCACTATGTGTCAGTGCTGATGTATTCATTTGATCTCAAGAGACCTCCTCTGGGGAGTTGCATAGGCATCAAGGAGATCCAGGGCCTGGATGCTGTAAGGCTTTGGCTTCTGTCAGGGTTCTTGGCCTGGGGTGGGGTCTTAGGTTCAGGTTCCTTCCTTCCCACTGCTAGCCCATAGTCCCCCATCCCTGGCTCCATGGATGCCGCCCTTCAGTGTGGGACTGCCTTGGGGTTTGCTTGCTACACAGGATTTTGCTCTGGATTCAAGTCATTTTTTTGCTTGTGGTTGCTCTGTTTGATTATGTTGGGGTCCTAGAGATTTCTGTACTTCTAGAAGTACACAAAAACTGTTATTTTAGGCCACAGTTGTGTGCAGAGGACTCCTTGTCATAGCTGTACTGCCCCTGTGGGCCGCAGTTAGTTTCCTTACAAGTGTGTGGGCTTGTTTGTCTGTTTGATTGTTTACCCTTTCTTGTTTTTTGGAGGAGAGGAAAGCCTTTGGAGGCTGGAGATAGGACAGTGTAAGGAGGGAGGCAGAAAGGAGGGAAGCCGAAGCTGAGGGGAGAGGCTGAGAGGGAAGTAGGGACATGGAGAGAGAGTGCAGGGATGAAACTAGAGCCACCCAGGGCCAGCAGTGGACGCTGTGTGGGTGCTGAGGTAGAGCAAGAGGTGGTTTCAGCCTAAGGTAGACCAGATCCTAGAAAAGCATGAAATAGATCAGCATGAATGTATTTGAAAATGATTGTTTTCTTTTACTTACTGTTTTATGAGGGCTGCTCTTAGGCACTGCAGGTTACACGTGTGTTCATCTTTGCTTTCTCTCAAAACTCTAGTCAGCACTGAGGAATTAACCGTGGATGTGCTAGGGGTATAGCTTGGTGGTGTAGAGCCACAGCTCTAGTGTTGGGGAAACAGAGGTACATCACTTACTAGGAGAGAGCATCACGGTGACATTTCAGAAGTTAGAAAGTCAAGTGATAAAAAGCTTAGCTAGTCAGTGAGAGTTCAATACTGAATGCTTTGTGTTTGGAGAGCACCAGAAGAAAGCCTCTTGTTCCAGAACTTTCGGAAGGCTTGGGGCCTGGAAGTGACAGGCGTCTCAGAGGTGTGCCCCAGGGCTGTTTGGAAAATGGTCAGAGGCAGAAGTTCTTCTCCAGCCTCAGTCCTGAGGCCACCCCCTCTCAGTTTACTATTGCGAGTTTATATTCTGTGCACCGCACCTGGCAAGGCCTCCCTGGCGCCTCCTGGGAGCCCGCTAAGGGCAAAGGCTGTGAGCACAGGAGCGAGGTGCCCTGTCTTGGCTGATGGAATGCTGGCATTGGGATTTAACTGACAGCAGGACATAGTGGATGTTGTCATGAACCAAATGAACCAAAACAGAAAAGAATTCCATTCGCTGTCCTCCATGAAGTGGCTGGGAGCCCTCCGGAGGGAGACGGCCCACCTGCCCTGGGCCGACTCCACCTGTACAGCCTGTGGTCAGCCTTCGCCTCACTGGCAGGTGAATGGAGCCCAAGTGGTGGAGAAGATGTAAGAGAGCAGTGTAAACCAAGGGAAATCCAATGTGAGATAGGAAGTGTTGAGAAACAGACTTCCCTCTAACCCAACCACCCCCTTTCCCTTCTCTGCCTCCAAGTGTTTTGAACTCTGAGGCAGTCCCTGTGAAGCCCATGGTATGTTGACCTGCTAACTTCCCTGGAGGGACACCTTTCTCCTGTGCAACTGGCTTTGGTTTTGCCCGGAGCTGCGGTGCTCTGGCTGCCCTGGCAGCAGGGTTTCATGGCTCACTTTTCTCTGGTTGAAGTAGTCCCTGAGTGAGACTGGCACAGGTAGGCCTGGGATTGTACAGCGAAGGCTGTTCTAAGAGTTTTCATATAAAATTTAATGGTGTAATTTCAGCCGGGCGGTGGTGGCGCACGCCTCTAATCCCAGCACTTGGGAGGCAGAGGCAGGCAGATCTCTGTGAGTTTGAGGCCAGCCTGGGCTGCAGAGTCCAAGACAGGCTCCAAAGCTACACAGAGAAACCCTGTCTTGAAAAAACCAAAAAAAAAAAAAAAAAAAAATTAATGGTGTAATTTCATTATGTTTAAGCAATGCAAAAGTAACTAAGTAAACAAATCCAACAATGGAAAGGTGTGACTCAGAGAGTTCACATACCAGGGTGGCATATTCACCACACAAGGCACTTTCTCAGGAAACTTGAAAACATACCAGCTTAAATTGGTCTTTGCAGAAAAGTCAAGGAGTGCCTGTGGGCTCCTGAGTTGTTTGGTCTGTGTAGCAGGTGCTGTCTTGGGAGTCCTTTTGTAGTCACTGGAACACGATCATTCCCACCTTACTGTAAGCACACCTGGTACATAGGGTGTTCTTTCTGTTTGAACACAGTATTACAGACAGCCAGAAGTCCTGATGTAGCTGGAACGGCATATCCCACCTTACTGTAAGCACACTTGGTACATAGGGTGTTCTTTCTGTTTGAACACAGTATTGCAGACAGCCAGAAGCCCTGATGTAGCTGGAACAGCATAGAACACAGTGCATAAATATTGTAGTGCACCACCATGTAGATCCGTTTTATTTTTAGGAAGGAATGGTGAGTTTGTCTTTCCTGTTGTGATTAATTCATAATAGCATTTAGAATGCTAATTAGAAAGAAGTTTAGGTAACAGCATAGACTCTACCAAGATTTTCTGAATGTAGATGTATAATAAATCCAGTGGTGTCTTGTTTTTTGTGTTGAGTTGGGGTCTTGCCATGTGCTTCATTGGAACTTATTTTGTAGTCCAGGCTGGCCTTGAACTCAGCCTTCCATGTGCTAGGCTTATAGCTGTGCACCACCATGCCCTGCTGTGTGTATTCTGTATTGAAGAAATGAGTTTGTTCTAGCTTTCAGGCATTGTAAACTGTTTTTGAAGTATGCCTCTGTTCTTGATTAAGGTTTTAGCATTTGTCTTCAGCGTGTTATACTTTGGGCAGCACCAAGAAACTGGCACTGACCTTCTGAATACTGAGAAAACCACAACAATTAATTCTCTCTTACCATTCCTTTTATTTTCCTTTTTAAAGATTTATTTTTATTCCATGTATGTGCATGTTCTGTCTGCTGTATATATATGTGTACCATGTGCACACTTGGTGTTTGCAGAGGTCAGAGAGGGTGATGGATCCCCTGGAACTGGAATTAAACAGCTGTGAATATCCTTGTGATGCTGGAAACTGAACCCGAGTCCTCTGCAAGGGCCTCCCATAGCTTATAACTGCTGAGCGCTTCTCCAGCCTCCAGCTATTCCTTTGCATGATTGGTCCATATGTGTTTTGTTTTTGTTATCACTTTGCTTCTAGTGATCAGTGAGGATCTCCATTTTTTGATACATAATCATTAGCTTAAAGTAATAAAAATGACCTATGCCAAAAAAGTGCAAGGAAGGAGTTCAGTTAGCGACCTCTGATAGCAGCCTGGAGTTAGGGCAGAAATTGGGGGATAAATGCTGCACCAGAAGGCTTGAAGGATGTCTAGGAGGGGGTTTGAATGTGGTAAAGTTGCGTCACTGAACTGAGCTGATGAAATAATGAACAAAAACATGGCAGAAAAAGCTTCTGGGTCTCGAGGCAGAGGCAGGTAGCTGGGTATGGTGGTGTGCACCTGCAATGCCAGGCTGAGGTGGGTGGAACTCCAGTTCAGGGTTATCCCATGCTACATAGTGAGATCCTGACTCAACAAACACAAAAGCACTGTATTGAGAGGTGGACTGTGTGGTCAGGAGGACTCAGGTAATTGCTTACGAAAGGGTGAGTAAGTCTGTGTTTTAGCATTGGGCTGCTGATGCAGTCAAAGTTGAAAACAACAAAGAACCAAATGGGGTGAGAGAGACGATTCAGTGGTCAAGAGCACTGGCTGCTCTTCCAGAGGACCTGGGTTTGATTCCCAGCACCCACAGGGCAGTTTACAACCATACTCCAGTTTCAGGGGATCCAGCTCCCTCTCCTGGGCTCTGTATATGCAACAGACATACACATATGGTGCCCATATACATGCAGGCAAAGTACCCATGCATGTGAAATGAAAAAGAGAGAAACAAGTGAAGTGTTAGAAATATTGAGCTCATTTTTGAACATGTTGAGTTTGAGGTGCTGGTCACTCATCTCAGTGGACGCACACTAGACCCCTAGACAATTGGTCAGAGTCTGTGGCCGTGTCTCTCTGATTGCTCCAGGTCTTGTCTGATTTGGGAACTGATCAGAGACCAGCCTAGTTAGTACTTGGATGAGGGACAGTTTGATAGAAAACAGGATGGTTGGTGAGAGGCTGGAAGGCAAACTGTGGACTCAGGATCCATAGCATGTAAGTGGTGATGGCTGAGAGAGTGAGTAAAGGGTGAGAAGACAGCCCGTGGGGACCTTGTGGAAGGTGTTCTGGAGGAGGGCTGGAAGGAAGAAGAGGGAAGCTGCACTGAGACTACAGGAACCGAGGAATCACTTCATGAAGGGGTCGATGTCACTAGTGTCCACAGCCACAAGTCACAGGATATCATCTGGCTTAAGCAGTTTGGAGGTCCCTTAGCTGTGGGAGTTTGGGACAGAAATGCTTGTGTTGGGATGACCGTTTGCATCCTGTCCCTGACACGTAACTGATCCTCTGATCAGGAAAACCATCTCCTCTTTGGCTCTTATGTGTAAGGAGGTGGTTAGCTTCTTGTCGGGATTCATTCTGTCAGTGTGGATCACCAGAGGTTCAGAAAAGGTGCCCCAGGTCCATCAAGGTCAAAGGCAAGGTCATATGAATATGGTGGGGGGAGGGTACAGGTCTAAATATCTTTGCTTCAAGTCAGTCAGCTAAAGCATCTTTTTAAAAAAGTTATTTTGCATATTTGACTTAAATATAAAAATTCATCAAAGGAAACAGTGCAAAGTGTAAGAAATTTGAAAATTACTGGCCTGTAGGAGCCTTAAGGTATACTCAAGCTGCTAGGGTAATCTTGTAATTAATTACCTTGTAATCTCAGAATCTGGGGGAGGCTGAGGCAAAGGCCTGGCCAGTTGAGGCCTACATAATAAGACCTCCAACCTTAAAGAAAACAAAAATGGGGCCAGTGGGACAGTCGAGCAAGAAAAACTGCTTGACATCACCACGCACGCCTGACGAGCCCGAAACTCACCTAAAGGCGGAAAGACAAAACCAATGCCACAGTGGTCCTCTGACATCCACACATGTGCTGGGGCATGCACACACACAATAATACGAAGGGAAAACCCCTTATATGTGGTGTTATTAAGGTTGTAGTAGGTGCTGACTTGCTCATGATCTGGAATTTATTTAGAGGTCAAAATAGTGTTCGGGTATATGTAATAATAATTTTTTTACTTATTAGAAATGCAAACTTTCCATCTAAGTAATTTCATCTGTTGTCTACCTTGTCAAAATGAAGTTTTGTGTGTCTTCCTAGGTTCTAACTCTGAAGATCTTCTGGAAGAATTGCTCTGCAGCTTGGTGCAGTTAATCACTGATACTCCACTC
>CABHPH010145822.1:9192-26061 GCA_902168325.1 Peromyscus nudipes | reverse complement strand
ATATATATATATATATATATATATATATATATATATATTTTGTGTGTATGTGTCAGGTCGTTTTTCCTGCATGTGTGTCTGTATACCACGTGTGGGCCTGGAGCCCATGGAGGATGGAAGAGGGTGCCGGATCCCCTGGAACTGGAGTTACAGATAGTTGTGAGCCGCCATGTGGGTACATGGAAATTGAATCCAGGTCCCCTGGAAGAACAGTCAGTTCTCCTAACCACTAAGCTATCTCTCCATCCCTTAGTTTGTTTTCTTTGAGATAGGGTCTCATGCAGCCCAGGCTAGCCTCAAACTCACTACATCAGGCCTTGAGTTCCTGATTCTCTTATCTCTAAGAGCTAGGGTTGCAGGTGTGCTTGAAGGGAACCGATGTTGTTTTATTCATATAAATAATATTTGGTAGGGTTTGGGGTATAGTTCAGAGGTAAATAAGTTGCATAATATATGAGCCCCTGGGGTCTACCCCAGCACCACAAACATAAATATATAAATATAAATAATACCTATGGGTATGGCATAAATATATAAAAATATTAAAATATATAAATACATATAAACATAAATATATAAATATAAATAACACTTAAGGGTAACTCATGAACAAACTGCAGCTTCACAAGACAGAAGGACCTGGAACAATTTTTAACCCTATAGAGAAGCGTTTCCCATGGTCGAGAGAATTCGCTGAGAGCCACAGGCTATCTCAGGAGAGAGTACGAGCTTCCCATTGACGGAAGCCTGTAAACAGAGGCAGTGAAAGGAACTGAAACTGACTGGAAAGACAGAGATCCTAGGATAGATTAGAAATGACTTGAATGTCAGACCAGCTTCACTGGAGGCCTGGGGAATGTCAGGCACACCCCAGTCTGTAATTACAAAATGTTTAAGCTATTCAAGAAGGCATAGAAAAGATCCCATGGTCATCTTGCATCTCCTTCTGTCAGCTCCAGAAGTGAAACCTCCCAGACTGCTGGTTCCTGACCACAGTCTTACTCACTGAGGCTCCCTGTTCTCTAGGCTCCAGCCAGCTAAGCATAGTCCTCAGGATATACGCTACCAAGACAGCTCCCTTTAAGTAGAGGGGTTATCGGGGTAGAGTTGCACATCTGTAATTCCAGCACTGGGGAGCCTAAGACAAGGGGATTACTGCAAGTTCAAGGCCAGTCTGGTCTACATAGTGAGTTCCAGGCCAGCCTGAGCAACAAAGTGAGATTCTGTCGCACCACAAACAAAACATATGTTTTCTTTCCTTTGTGAATAATAGCAAGGTTTAACAAAAACCATCACAAGCAAATTTTCATTTGCGTGTTTAATAGCCTCCTCCTGTGCCTTCTTTTCCTGTATCCAGGCCCAACTCTACTTACTCTCTGTATGCTGCTCTAGTCCCGGTCTAGGAGAAAACACAGAGTCTGAGTGAGCCCATTCGTGCTCCATGCATCCCTGGCTTATGATAGCAAGCATTCTACTTTCTGTTTTGTCATTTATTTATTTATTTAGCAGTTCTAGGAACAATGCAGGGCCTTACACATACCCTGCAAACCTCTACCACCAAGTCATATCTCACCCCAACTGCTCAGTTTCAGCACCCACTGTCCTTATTGTCGTTGACATGGGGGAGAACCTCTTCCTCGCCCTTTCTACAGGAAGTTGCTACCATGTCCAGGATGCTCTGAAATGCTTTGGGGAGGATTTGATGTCACTCTTTGGTCTTCTAACTATATCCTGTAAAACTGGTCTCTGCCATGGTTCTTCTCCTCCCCTTCTGGTGCCCCACCCTGAAGGCCTCCAAGTCTGGTCTGGCTCCACACACACCCTTTTCCTGGCTCTGTCCCCACAGAAGGCCCTGCAGTCTTCTCACGTTCTAAGTGTCCCTGCGTGTGTTTTTATTATGTCCCAGATGTCTTTCCCTGGCTGCTTTGTCTGGCTGCTCCTGTCCTTACTTTTCAGGTTTGGCTCAAGAGTGGCATCCTCCAGGAGGCCCTCCCAGACCTCCTCTGGTGAAATCAAGCCTGGCTCCTTAGGCAGTGCATGCAAACATGTCTCACATAGCTCTCTAATCATCATTCTTCCTGAGTCCTTCTCTCCAGGCTATGAATCTCAGGAGGGCAGGAATGCTGTCTTCCTCGAGCCTTGGAAAATAAATTGTGAAAAGCCATTTTTGTTTTGTTTTGTTTTTTGATTTTTTTCAGGACACGGTCTCTCTGTGTATCCCTGGCTGTTCTAGAACTCACTTTGTAGACCAGTCTGGCCTTGAACTCAGAGATCCACCTGCCTCTGCCTCCCAAGTGCTGGGATCAAAGGTGTGCACCACCACCGCCCAGTGAAAAACAGTTTTGTTTTCTTCTTCTTTTTTTCTTTTTTAACATCATCATTTGCTGTCATGGTGGTCCGTTCCTGTCTTCACAACACTTGGGAGGCTGCAACAGGAAGATCGTGAATTCCGGAACAGCCTTGGCTACACACTGAACTGCTGTCTCAGACAAACAAGCCACAGCTCTGTTTGCTTTTCTGAACTGGGCTCTTACTGACTACTCCAGGTAACACTGTTTTGAGCTGGGGAGTGGGAACTCTCCAGGTCCCTGTGTTCCTGTAGGGGCAGGCTAGGCAGGATTGCACTTCCTGGGGCTACTGTGACAGTCACCCCACACTCTGCAACTTGAAATAGCATTCATTTCTTCTCTGCCAGTACTAGAGTCTGAGAGTCAGGTCAAAGTGTGGGTGGCAGGTTCCCTGTGGGGTTCTAGCTCCTGCAAACCTCAATTTTACTGCCCAGTGTCCTCGGCCTGGTCCTTCCTCCCTTCCCCACAGCCCCTAGTTTCTGTCAGCATGGCCATCTCATTTCCTCTGTGTCATCTCTCCTCTCTGCAGGCCTCTTTCTTCTAGGACCACGGAACTGTATTTAGGGCTTGCCCTTGTATGAACCGGGACTGCCTCCTGAGCCTGAGAACTCTATTCAGCCACCACACATTCAGTAGCCTTTTGCTGACTGTGGGAACATCCGCAGGGCTGAGGCAAGCATGCAGTCTCTGTCAAAAGGGGTAGCAGTGGTAGATCTGAAGTTCTCACTGCCTCTCTCCCTCAGAGCCCCAGCACCTTGTCAGGAGCCACCCTGAGGGTCTGCTCTGGCTAACTGCGGACACAGCCTCCAGGCAGGAAGAAGCGTGCCCCAGAGGTCGGGGAGGGGCACAGTGACTTGAGGGCAAGCTGTTCATGACCTGCAAGCTGGAGGCCATAGATGGGGAGCCCCATGGAGGGCCAAAGCGCCTGCTCCCCCACCCTTTCCCCAACTTACAGTCCCTCAAGGACCAAGGGAGGAAGGCAGGCTGGTGAGCCACGCCTGAGATGGTGAAGAGGAGTCTGTCACTGCATTTCTCATATGCTTCACCACCACAGTCCTCTATCCCCAGGCTGTACTAAGCATGAAGCTTATCAACAAAGGCTATCTCCTCAGCTGGACCACAAGCTGGCTGTATGCTCTGCGCTTTATCGTTCATGCTTCCAGGATGCTCAGAGCAATTCCCTAAGAGGACACTATTATCTGCACAGAAGCAGGGACAGATCATCACCCAAGTGAGGAATGACAGAACACATCAGAGCTGAAACTGAGCACCGGAGCCGGTTGACCAATTCTGAGTGGTAGCAAGGTCAGGCTTGGACCCCAGAGCCCCAACAACCCCAGCAGCTCCTTCCCAGCCTCCAGTCCATGGGTCAGTTGTGAACAGGCTCCATCAGCCTCTCCGGGGGTAGAGAAGGCTGGCATTGAGCTGTGGGATGGAGAGAGGAGGGAGCAGAGGCAGGGATCTGGGAAGCAGGGAGAAGGGATGGGAGGAAAGATGGGAGGGAGGCAGTGAGGACCAGGAGGGTCACCATAGTAACAGGAGCTGGCTATGCTCCGACCTGAGTCTGAGCCGCCACCAGGGAAGGAGATAAAAGGTTTTCTATTGATCCCCATCAGGAAAGCCGTCTGTGATAAGTTGGCTGGAAGGGCAGCTGGTCGGGTGTGGATGAGGTGGCTGCACATACTTCTACTGGTGCTGTGTGGTGCCCCAGAGGCTGGGGTCAGACTGTGGGGAGGTGAGTCCCAGAGCCAGGTGCTTGGATGGGTCAGCTGCATGCCTGTCCTTGGGCCACCTTTGTCTGGGACATATTATGCACTGGATGCCTAGCTAGGTGGAGAGACAATAATCAAAGCAGAGAGCACTATTCCTTCAGGGAGCCAACACTCTAATGGGAGTCAGCAGTGGGAGAGATAGACAGAGCAGATGAATGAATGGCTACAGATGATTGTATCTGCTGGGAGACGCAGAGGAGAGGGAGAACAAGCAGGCAGCCAGCGTTGGTGAGAGGGGAGTGAGCTCTGATCAGAGCTAGGGAGGAGCACGTCTGTGAGGAGGACCAGTGAGTCCAAGAGGTCCCAGGACAGGAGTGCATGAGGAGCAGCAAGGGGGTCTATGGAGCTGCAGAAGGAGAGGGACAAGGTCAGAGAGGGTCAGGAAAGTCTCGTGTGGCTGCAGTGAGGGCCCTGGTTCGGGCTGAGTGAGGAGCACGTCCCTCCGGACACACTCGCCCTTAGGTCTTCATGGTGCTCCCTGACTCCTGTGGAGACAACAGACATGGGGCCAGGGTGGGTTTGGGAAGACAGGGAAGGTGGGCTAAGTGGGTACCGCTTCGGAACAGCAGACATAGAAAGGGTCTGCCTGGTGTGGATGCTGCCTATGAAAACCTTCAACTTCCAAATATATTTGGAAGGTTGAATGGCTCGGATTTCCCTGTGTGTGACGAGAAAAGCAGCATAGGGCCCTCCCCAGTGCTCAGTCTAGTGTCTGGCAATAAGCCTGTGTGAGGCGGCACCAGGGTGTCTAACTGTTGTTGGAGGCCCAGGCGTTCCCAGGGAGATGTTGCTGGCCAATACAAGGCGCAGGTCTCTCTGAGTGCTCTTGCCTGGGCTGCTTGGAACCTTCTCCATTCTGCCAGGGCCTAACCAGGCTGGCTCATAGCCAGCCATCGTTAGAGGCAAGAAGGCCCCAGGCTCCTATTCAGGGCCCCACCCCATTTCTACTTTCCTACCTTCCTAGACGTAAGGGTGCCCTCTTCCACTCAGATTCCCCACCTTCTTCGTTCCTGGGGGAATAGGGAGGAGGAAAGCAGATAAAGGGTGGTTAGGGGTTGAGGTGGCTCTTGAGCGACATTGGCGGTGTGAATGTGGAACTTAGCTAGGACTTTCCCTGCTAAACACCTGTGGTTGGGGACATACAGTGCTGGAGTCTGTCCTGCACCTGCAAAAAGAAACCCAATCAGATTCCACTTCTTTCTGGAAGCCAGAAGGAACCCACCAGTTCATTCAGCTCTCAGAGTCTCTCTATCCTTCTGCGCTCCCTCCAGGGGGGCTCATAGCCTAAGGCCCCAAGAAGGTGGATGCCCAAATCAACCCAAGAGGCTCCTCTGCTGCCAGCTATTGCTATGTGACTGGGGTGTGTCACTCCATGTATCTAGCAGACACCTCGACCCTCTGTAGCGTGGAGCTGATGAGGACTGCTCGTTAGAGTTGCTTCGAAGAGAAGCTGCACAGAGGACTCTGCCAGCCCCAGTTTTCTGATGTGCCAGGGAAGGCCACGTTGGTTTGAATGAGATGTTCTCCAGAGCCTCAGGCATTTGAGCACTTGGCCTCCAGTTGGTGGTGCTGTTTGGGAAGGCTTAGGAGGCGTGGCCTTGTGGGAGGAAGTATGTCACTGGGGGTGGGCTTTGAGGTTTCAAAGCCTTGTGCCATTCCCAGTTCACCCTCTCTGCTTCCTGCTTGTGGTACAAGATGCATGTTCTCAGCTTCTGCTCCGGCAGCTATGCCATTACTTGGCAATCATGAAATCTAACCCTCCCGAACTGTAAGTCAAAACAAACCCTTCCTCCTCCTCTTTCTTCTTTTTTCTTTCCTTCTTCTTCTTCTTCTTCTTCTTCTTCTTCTTCTTCTTCTTCTTCTCCTTCTTTTCCTTCTCCTTCCTCCTCCTCCCCCTCCTCTTCCTCCTCCTCCTCCTCCTCCTTCTTCTTCTTTCTCTCTCTCTCTCTCTCTCTCTCTCTCTCTCTCTCTCTGGTTTTTGAGGTAGGGTTTCTCTGCATAATATCCTTGGCTGTCCTGGAACTTGCTTTGTGGATCAGGCTGGCTTCAAACTCACAGAGATCCACCTGCCTCTGCCTCCTGAGTGCTGGGATTAAAGGTGGGTGCCACCACACCTGACTTAAACCCTTCCTTCTACAAATTGCCTTTTGTGGTATTTCATCACATCAACAGAAAACTAGTAAAAGGACAGTAGGGAGAAGAATGAGATGTTGTATTAGGGCTCTGCACAGTCCCCTCTGGGCCCTGTCTCAGTCTCTTATTTTTCAGAAACCTCATCTATCTGGGAGCTCTTACCAGGCTGGGATCACAGACTCATAAATCTATGGTGTCAGGGTTATGGGGTCCCTGAGGTCTATTGCTGTGTATGCCCACTGGTTTATATGACTGGTCACAGCTACAGAGAGTATAGGAAGATGGCTATGTAGGATCTGGAACAACAATTATGTTGTTCATTGCCATAGGCCTAAAAAACACCTCAGAGGCAGCCATGCCTGAGCCTGGACACGTCTCCTTCTACAGCAAAAGGGTCTCTGAAGATGTGATTAAGGATCTTGAGACAGGGATGATCCTGAGTTTTGGAGGCTCCCTGATGCCATTATAGTGTCTTTGTAAGAGACAGGCAGTCAGGTGCCGTGGCCACAGTGGCGCAGATATGTGCTGCCAGCACTCTCTGGAAACAGCAGTAGAGGCGGAGGCAGAACTGAGCGCAAGGCCAGTTTGGGCTACAGAGTGAGACACTGTCTCAAAAGGAAAGCAGAACGCTTACCTAGCAGGGGAGACACCACGGTCACAAAGGCAGTGTCCTCAGGGTAAGCCTTGTCCACTGCACTCCAAATGTGCTGCCCTTGCGATCACCCCAGATAAGGGAAACTCAACTGCAGAATTAGTGGAGGGAAAAAGAAAAGATAGAGTGAGGTGGAGGGGAAGGGTGGGGGTGGGGCAGAAGGAAGCCGGGCACACAGGAGGAGGCCATGTGGGATTGGGAATGAGACAGCAATGGCCGAGGAGTACGGGGTAGGCCGGAGAAGCGGACATGGCCAGGGTGAATTAACGCCGAGCCTCTGCAGGAAGCAAGACCCCACCGCCACATTGATTCCTGCCCCTTGATACCAACTGTGCTTCTGCTGGTCTTGATGGCGAGAGAATACATCTCTCTTTGTAAGGCGCCAAATGCAGAGTTTTCTCAGCGGCCAGGGTCGGTTAGAAACAAGAACACCTGTGTTTTAAAATTTCTCAGCTATTGTCCTGGACTCCTCCCACAGCTGGGGCGTGAGAGTAGGCAGGGTGGGTGTCGGCCATTAATTCTTCCAGACCAGTGGGACCCTGACCATGGTAGTTGTTTGGAAGGCATGGGAAAGGGAGGTGGCTGGGGTGTGTAGCCCAGAGCCTGCTATGATCTGAGCTGCTGGGCCGGGTGCTGAAGAAGTGCGTGCTCATGGGCTGTGGGCACAGAAGTAGGGAGCAAATGCACAGGTGCCTGGTATAACCTTCACAGGAAACTCAGACGGGCCAAGAACCTCCTTATTTTCTTTAAGTCAACCTGTGTCCTACGCCAAACAACCCCCACCTTCCCTATTGGCTGGTGGGAAACTGAATCTCAGCCATTATCAGGTCCCCTCCTTCACCCTGAGTAATACAAATATCCTGGGGCTTATCTGACTGTGGTTACCTCCCTTCTGGAAGGGCTGGAATGGGACTGGAGACACCTCTTTCCTGGAAGGTGAGAGACTTTTAGAACTCCCTTAGAGAGGAGACGCAATGGCCGAGCCCGCTCAAAACTGGAATGAGGTATAGGAATGGACAAAAAGTAAGCAACACTGAAATTAATATCAAGTGTTCATTTAGACCCTAGAGTTCTGCCCTCTATACCGTACCATTAGCCACATGGAGCTATTTTTAATCCAATTAATTAAAAACAATAAAATGTAGAAGTTTATTCACTCTAGCAACATTCCCACGGCCCATAAGCTACGTGTTGCTACCATTGACGACATCACCCAAAGTTCTGTGAGGCTGTGCTGCCCAGGAGTGTCCTACGACGATGGACAGGTGAGAACAGGCTTGTTTCCAGTTTTACAGATGGGCCATGCAAGGGTCAGACCTAGAAGGTGGCTTCCTTCCCAGCAGCCCCTCCCTGTAGTGGGAATCCTGAGGGCCACAGCGTTTCCTGGCTGCCGATGTGTCCGGGCCAGTGTTCATCTTGTGACTTCCTGCAAGTTGCCACCTGTGTCAACCCCTGCACCAACTAATTTTGGGGAATGCCCTGACTTGTCAGAGGTAGCCCTTCCTGAGCTCTGCAGGCAAGGGGCAGTGTGGCTGCAGTCCGAGCTCAGAGCATCACTTTTCAACTCAGTTTCCCAGCTGCTAAAACGGAGCTGCTATAAGCGTTCTATGAGTCAGCATTTGTGAAGTACTTGGGACATGTCCTGGATGGTAGTTAAGGCTAGCATAGTTGCCATGTCTCAAAGATGACCACGTTCAACCCACCGCAGCTGCACCCTAGTGCTTCTAAGTGGCCACTGATGCTCACAGACTTCTCAGAGGGCCTGGCTGGAACTCCCCAGGTTTGGACCTCCTCACTTATTCAATCTTGTTTTGAGGGGCCTGAGCTGATAAGATGTTAACCTGGTGGGGTGAGTACTACACAGGGCAGGCAAGATAGTCTGAGCATAAAGAGCAACTAGAGACAGATGTGTGGGGCCAGAGAGCAGGATTCCACTGTGCCTGAAGCTAGTAACTTCCAATTTTGTGTGTGTGTGCGTGTGTATACACACACACACACACACACACACACACACACACACAGACACACACACACACACTGCAACTCAAAGGTTATTTTAAATTTAATTTAGAGCCAAGCGGTGGTGGCGCACGCCTTTAATCCCAGTACTTGGGAGGCAGAGGCAGATGGATCTCTGTGAGTTCAAGGCCAGCCTGGTCTACAGAGTGAGTTCCAGGACAGGCTCCCTCCAAAGCTACACAGAGAAACCCTGTTTTGGAAAAAAAAAAATTAATTTTTTGCAAGGCCAGCCAGGCAGTGCCATGTCCTCCCTCATCTTTGGTCTTTTCCACAGCAGCTCTCACAGGCTTCCCTTGAATACTCAGGACAGGGAGCTCACATGGTAAAGCTACCCTGCCTTGACTACTATTGGCTGAATGGGGTGCACAGAGTGATGGCCTGGAAGGAAGACAGGGGGCCCTGGTGAGACATTCAGGCACAGATGCAGGGCGGGAAATGGGGAGACTCTCCATGGTCCAACAGACCCACTGGCAACTCACTGTGTAACCCCAAGCAAGGCAGGGTCCTTTGACCCATGGGTCTTCAGTCTCACCATCTGGAAATCTGGTTCTCCATAGTACTCATCTGGCAGACACCGTGAGGATTATGTAGTAAGATGTGTGACAGTTTGTGCATACAGCAGACACACAAAATGTAGGGGCGGCCTCATGAGGGCAGCGGAGAGAGGCCCTGTGCCCTTGGGGGCGGGTGCCCTAGAGACCATTCCTGCCTACCCACAGCCGCAGTGACACACGGCCTGGCCCCCCCATGCTTCCATGTGGCCGGCAGTGCTCACAGCCAAGATGTGGAGCTGTCTGTTGTCATGGCAACCCAGGCCTATGGTGTCCTGTCCCCGTTAGTCCCAGAGCCTGCCACTGTGGGGTGTCAGCCTGCAGGTTTGTGAGTGGGTATGGGTATGTGAGTGGGATTCCTGAGGGCACCAGCCATGTGCCTGAGCATGAACAGGCTTTCCTTTAAATGAAAAAAGAACTCTGCCCAGGCAAGGCTGGGACCTGTGCTGTGGGCATCTGGCCATGGGTGTGGTGTCTAAAGTGCTTGTGTGGTCTGCATGTCCATGGGGCTCTTGTGTGATGGGGCTCTGGGATGCTGGCCCCGAGTCAGGGTGGGTAGGAAGGAGCTGGGGGAGAGGGCTATGGTTTCTGCTGTCTGCTGCTCTGACCGTGTGGTCCTGGAAAGGGAGGTGGTCACCACACGTTTCTGAGCCTCAGCTTCCTGCTGTGTAAACAACAGCAGGCTGTGAGGGCGAGCACACCTCACATTAGTCCACAGTTACTCCTTTGACACTGAGTTACTTTGGGTTACTAAGGTTCGACTGTGTTTCGGTTCCCAGGGATGCAGCTCTCAACAGCAGGCCCTGCTTTGAAGATCTTCAGGCTAGGAGACAACAGTGCACAACTGTGTAAACGGAATACAAGAGACACTGGACAGAAGTCCTAAGAGCAGCACGGTAACGACAGAAGGTTGAGGCGCACATGCCAAGCACGGTCCATCCTCAGCACAGCCAAAAACAAAAAACAATCAACACCAGCACCCCAAAACTGAAGCCATAGATCACATAGAGTGGGGATGGAGAATATTGAGAAAGTGGTCAAGGTGGTAACGTCTGATAGAAATCTAAAGGAAGGAGTGATAGTCATGGAAAGAGCTTGGTGGGCAGCAAGTATGGCAAGTGCAAAGGCCCTGTGGTCATCTGAGTTTCCCTTGTCCATGGTTCAGCAATGAAATTATGCGCTGAAGTGCAGGATGGGCATGGCTGCAACAGTTTGTTGAGCAGAGGGTAGGCACATAGGTATAAGGACCTGGGTACAGCTGCCCCAACAACTGGATGGCAGAGCTGGGCTGTGGGGAATGATAGGGTGAGGAAAAGGATAAGATTGCCTTTGGGGTACAAAGGGGGAAGCAATCTGGATACGGAAACACGGGTGTATTGTGTGTCAGTGTGGCCTCAGTTTCATCATCTCCAAGCATCCTTTTCCGTCTCTAAGTTAGGATCTGTGACACAGAGATGAACAGCCACGTGCAGGTTGTAGACATGTTCAGAGCAGTTGGAGGAGGGACCGGGGAACCATGCAGGAAAGGTCCCATCCAGACAGAGGGGATGTTTGGATGGGACTGAAGCTGTAGGAGGCTGTCATGTTTGCCTGGAGCATGGACAGACAGCGACAGGAAGCAGACAGTGGGAGGAAGCAGGGCCCAGAGCTGTTCGCAGGAGCTTGGGAGGTAGTTTAAGGCTGTGGAAGGCCATGACAGCTGTACACACTGGGATGGTCCACTATGTTTAGGGCCGATGAGGAAGGCAAATGGGGGCAGGCAGGAGCTGAGAAGAAGAGGATGTTGGTGGTAACCTTAGCTCTGTCTGTACAGAACAATTATTCTGGTCTAGCCTGTACTCTCTGCTTAGCAAAGCCGAATCTGGTTCTCTCACAGTCCCGGACTAAGACAAGAATAATCCCATCAAACTAGCAGAGGATGGATGTAGTGCTTCCCGAGTACACGTCATGAGCAGCAGGCTCACAGGTAACTACCTTCTTGCTGTGTGTCTCCAGCATTTGGGAAAGTTGTTATCTCTGCCATCACCCAGACATTAGGAAGTCAGGACTCAGCTCTGCAGCCTGGCCAGGACACTCCTAGGTGACTACGGCGTCTTCCCAGACTTACAAAGCTCCAAAGACTTGGAGTCTGTGTCCTGGGCTGCTGCTGAGGGATGCATGTCTTCCCAGCAGGAAGAGCCTCAGCCAAGCTTCCTTCTTCCTGGCTACAGGAGCCAGTGCCTCTACTGGGCAGAGCCAAATTCACGTCTAGCTGGGAGCTCGGCAGCTTCACTGTTCAGGAAGGTGTATGAAAAGAATTCAGGAGTGGGAGCTTGGGTCCTTTTGACCATGATCAGTTGGACCCAGTGTTACATGCCCCCAAAGGTCTTTATGCTAAAGCTTGACCACCAGCCTGTGGGACTATTGGGAGGTGGTGGAACATTAGGAGGTAGTGCCTACTGAAAGGAAGTTAGGTCACTGGGGGTATTTCCCTAAAAGGAACGTGGGACCCTGCCTCCCCCCCCTTGCTTCCTACACACCAAAAGGTAGTCAACTCGGTCACACTCTCTTGCTCTGCTTCATCACAAAAAAGCAATAGACTAACCAGTCATGGACTGAAGGCTCTGAGACTTTTGTTGATTGATACCTCAGGAGTTCTGTCAAAGTATGAAACACCGATACATCAGCAGAGGAGGTGAGAAAGAGCATACATTTCTTTTTGTTAAGATTTAGTTTTATGTGTATATGTGTGGGCATGTGCATGTGTGTGCGGGAGGGAGCCTGTGGAGGCTAGAGGTATCGGATCCCCCTGAGCTGGAATTAATGTGGGTACTGGGAACTGAACTCAGGTCCTCTGGAAGAGCAGCAAGCACTCTTAGCCACTGAGCCATCTCTCCAGCCCCAAGCATTACTTTCTTTATGAATGAGAACGAGACTGGGAGAAGAATGATGGACAAGTAAAGAGACTCCGAGCCGGGCGGTGGTGGCGCACGCCTTTAATCCCAGCACTTGGGAGGCAGAGGCAGGCGGATCTTTGTGAGTTCGAGGCCAGCCTGGTCTACAGAGCAAGATCCAGGAAAGGCGCAAAGCTACACAGAGAAACCCTGTCTTGAAAAACAAAACAAAACAAAACAAAACAAAAAAACAAACAAACAAAAAAAAAAGAGACTCCGAGCCAGAGGAGGCTGAAGGGGAGAAATTGCTGAGCGGAAGAACCAGTCAAAGCGGAGTGTAGCACTAGCTAGAGAGCAATGACAGAATGGGGCATAAGAGAGAGGGGAGGGGACTAGAGTCTGATGATGGCCGCCATCGACTGAGTAGCACCCCCTAAAATTCACATCCACCCAGGTACCTGGAGTGTGACTCTGTTAGTCGGTTTTACATTACTTTAACAGAATACCACAGCAAAGAAATGTGATACTACTTATTGTGGTTCCTTTGTATATCGAATGTATTTATGTTCTTAATATAAACCTACAGTGCAAAGCTTAGGAAAACACTTACCAAGCTGGTGTCTTCCAAACTAAAGTTTTCTTTTCTTTTTCTCCCTCCCTTCCTTTATTTCTCTCTTTTTTTTTTTGTTGTTCTTTGATACAGGGTCTCATGTAGCCCAGGCTTGCCTTGTACTTGTTATGTAGCTGAGGATGACCTCGAACTTCTGATCCTCTTGCTTTTGCCTTCAAAGTGCTGGGATTACAAGCATGTACCACCGCACCCACCAACACAGAATATTCAGGGCTGGAGTTTCCTGGGCTTGTGTTCATGTGCTCCGAATTGCATTAGGCTGTCATTTTTAAACAAAGATAACTTGACATGTTCAAACACTGCACTCCATAAAGAACCTCTCTAGTGATGAAAAGGTATTAGACATTGGTCATCTAGGGATGACGGCTGTAAACAAGCACATTTTACTTTATTTAAAAGACAGTTTGCTCTATCACTCCTGGGCACGTCCCTAAAGGACTCTGTATGCCCCTACAGAGACACTTGTACGTTCATGTTCATTGATGAACTGTTCACAATAGTAAGTGAAAGGTTTTTTGCACCCCTATAGGCCTCTCCGCCAACATAGCAATCCAAATCAGACCAAATCAGACGGAATTAGAAAAAGCCCTGGTTTAATGGGTAAAGTGTTCCTGGGTGATTCTTTGTCCCCCCACCCCCACCCCCAGAGAGGAGACAGGGAAGAGAGACCAGAAAACCACGTGTCTGTTTTCTGGGATGCAGCTTAAATACCCTGTGGGAGTGGTCTTGAGCCTCTCTGGGGGAGGAGCTGTGTTTGATGGGCTTTGAAGGGGCGGGTTTGGGGAAAGAGATGGGGGAGGGGAGTTGCGGTGGATCTTCCACCAGAACATTCCAGACTCATATATATGGATGCCAGGGTGCCAGGGGCTGAGGTGGAGCCTCCACCAGGACAGTAAGGAACTGGAACTTGCTTAGATGCCCACCGACAGATGAATGAACTTGCTTAGATGCCCACCGACAGATGAATGAACTTGCTTAGATGCCCACCAACAGATGAGTAGTTGACAAATGTGATACAGACACACAATGGAATTTTATTTGGCTATAAAAAAATGAAATCATTAAATTTACAGGAAGGTGAATGAATCAGTTGTTTACTCTTCAAAACAAAATAAAATGAAAGAAAACAATGGTTAATAGTACTGGAGAGATGGCTCAGTGGTTAAGAGCACTTGCTGCTCTTCCAGAGGACCTGAGTTGGATTCCCAGCATCCATGTGGTAGAGCACAACCTTCTGTAAATCTAGTCCCAGGGGATCTAACACCCTCTACTGGCCTCCACTGGCACTGCACTCATGTGGTACAGACATACATGTAAGCAAAACTCGAAACACACACAAATTATAAATAATTTAAAATAAGCTTGTCATGGTGCTGCACACCTTTAGTCCTAGCACTCTGGAGGCAGAGACAGGTGAATATCTGTGAGTTGATAGGACATCTTGGTCTACATACCGAGTTCCAGACCAGCCCTGTGTGACCCTGTCTCAAAAAACAATAAAAAACCCCAAATAGTTAAGTGGGGATTTGTATATAACTATAGCCTATTACCCTGAGTGAAACAAATGTAATTGTATTTCTGAAAAGAAAGGTGGGATAGCTTGACAATCCCGGCATAATGCTGCCAATCATAAACATTACCCTAAAATGTTCTATGCAACAAAGAGAAATAGATTCTTTTGTCAATCGTTGTAAGTCTTTGTTACTTGTAGTTTTGATTCTTCTCTCAAGGATTTACAACCAAGCTCACAGACTATAACTCTAGCTAGTACTTATTTTTCAAAATGATATTTAAAAAGGTTCTGTTCCTCTTGTGCTCTGTATTCTCCTTGTAAAGTTGTGTCCCTGCTGACTGTTGACACTCTGCGGGAGCATGACTTCTAGTAAATTAACCTATGCAGGGTTTTTAAGATTTATTTAATTGTGTACTTTATGTTTATGAGTGCTCTGTCTGCAGGCACACCAGAAGGGGGCACCAGATCTCATTATAGATGGTTGCCAGCCACCATGTGGTCACTGGGAATTGGACTCGGGACCTCTGGAAGAGTGGTCAAGTGTTCTTAACCACTGAGCCAACTCTCCAGCCCTCTATGCAGTACTTTTGGGAAGCTAGGACATCATCCACAAGACAGATACACTTAAACCTGACCATGGACTCCAGGTGTGCCCCACTGAGACTCTTAGGAACCTATTCTTCTACAACTTTTTGTTACTTGAATTTGACCAAGGGGGACGAGGAAGTGACAACATTTTGGCATTGACTCCATCTGTTACTTACCTTGCCCTCAGCCACCATGTAAGATCAGAGCAGATCAACAAGAACAAATTACATCATTATGATGAGAGACAAACCCTGAGCTGACTGACCAGCGAATCTTGGGATGAAATTGTTCAGAGATGAGGGGATAGGGAGATATTATCAGAATTGAAATGAAGTTATGCTGGATAGGGTGGTATCCACTCAATCTCAGAACTGGGGAGCTAAAGTCGGAGGGAGGGTCCTGAGCTTGAGGCCAGCCTAGGCTATACAATGAGACCATGTGTCAAAGTCAACAGCAAAGATAGAGTCACCTGAGCCACCCAGTCTAAAGGTAACTGAGGTCAAGGGGTTATGGAAGAATGGTTCTTATGCTTGGTTACCTGAAACTAAATCTCTTCCACTGGAATTCATTCTTAGTAGTATTGTTTATTAGAAAAGATGACTCTCTGCAGAATATATTTAATGGCATGTCTTCTAACTTTGGCTCCTTTTATATTCTACTGAATTTTCAGGGTCTTATATGCTTCTACCATGAAAGCTTGTCCCTCGTCATGTGCTAGTTTATCACTGGTCCAGGGAACCTACAAACCAGGTTGACTCACAGCCTTACCCACACACAAAGGAAGAATTAAACCAGGCACTTCAGCTGCTCTGCCCAGAAGTGCTAACTCTTCACTCAGAGCTCACAAGGTAACGAAAAGCAAGCTGGAAACCTGGCGTCTGTGCCTCCATTTTGTTTCTGTCTCCTTTACTTTACCAGAGGCACTGAGGTAAGATACGGGCCTTCATCTTCTTCTTGAGCCACCTTGGGTGTCCCCACTGGAGGGTTTTTCAAATTCACATCACACTCCAGCACTCTCTGGGTTTGATGTGCTCCATTCCTTCTGTGCGTGCGTGCGTGCGTGCGTGCGTGCGCATGTGCATGTGCGTGCGTGCGTGCGCATGTGCATGTGCGTGCGTGCGTGCGTGCGTGCGTGCGTGCGTGCGTGCGTGTGTGTGTGTGTGTGTGTGTGTGTGTGTGTGTGTGTGTGTGTGACAGGTGATGGGAGTTGGTTCTTTCTGCAGTGGTGTTGAGATGATGGGAAGGTATGTAGATCATGGGGCTCTGCCTTCCTGAGTGCATCAATCTGTCAGAAGCGGGTCAGGTACAGTAGGAGAGGATTAGTTCTCACTAGAGTAGGTTCTTATAAAAACAATGACTAAACAGCAAGCCCACAGCTTACGTGGTAAACAGGGAGAAGCTTAAAAGTATTTCCACTCTCTTTCCATACTCCCTCCTTTCGTATTCTTTCCCCTCCGCATAGTCTTCTCTCTCTCTCTCTCTCTCTCTCTCTCTCTCTCTCTCTCTCTCTCTCCCTCTCCCTCCCTCCCTCTCTCTCCCAATAAAGCTCTAGAAAGGTTAAAAAAAATTATTTCCATTAAAATCAGGAATGGGCCAGGCGTTGGTGGCGCACGCCTTTAATCCCAGCACTCGGGAGGCAGAGGCAGGCGGATCTCTGTGAGTTCGAGGCCAGCCTGGGCTACCAAGTGAGCTCCAGGAAAGGCACCAAAGCTACACAGAGAAACCCTGTCTCGAAAAACCACTAAATAAATAAATAAATAAATAAATAAATAAATAAATAAATAAATAA
>CABHPH010145821.1:2754-17089 GCA_902168325.1 Peromyscus nudipes | reverse complement strand
CTATGCTGCTGGCCTCCCAGGGCACCTACAAACACATGTCATATACTCACACATACACACATATACATATGATTGAAATTTAAATAAAGAAAGAAAAGAATATTCCCATAGAGTTGGTGATGTAGCTCAGTTAGGAGAGTGCTTGTCTAGCATGCATGGAGCCCTGGGTTCAATCCCCAGCACCATATAAGCTGGGTATGGTAATTTAAAGCAATCCTAGGTGGAGGCTAGAGGGTCAGAAGTTCAAAATCACCCTCAACTACACAGTGAGTCTAGGATACATGAGACCCTTTCTCAAAGAAAAAGAAAAAGGGACTGGAGAGATGGCTCAGTGGTTAAGAGTGGTAGCTGCTCTTCCAGAGGACCCAGGTTCAATTCCCAACACCCACATGGCAGCTTACAACTGTCTGTAATCCAGCTCAAAGTGATTTGACACCCTTATACAGACATAAATGCAGGCAAAACATCAATGCACAAAATAAAAAAATAAAAAATAAAACTATCACCAGCTCCACATACACATATTCCTTTGCTGTCATCTGAGAAGCAAGAACATACCAAGAGCAATAAGCACACTTGATGTGAGACCTTAGCTTCTAACACTATTTTCCAATACTAGGCTCCTGAGAAGTCTGGTTATTTGGGAGCTGAGAAAGGAAATACACAAAATGGACCTGAAATATCCAACAGCGCTGGAAAGTAGGAGAGTGCTAAAAATATGTAAATAAATAATAAATAATCACTGGGATGTTAAGAAGACATAACTCTCCCCAGGAGAATTCCAAATAACTCACATAGCAGCTCCCACTTCAGAGAGGAAGCTAACTCCATACTCCTCAGGGTGTGCAGTGACCTCCTTCCAAATGATGAAGCATGCAAAGGAGGAGAATGAAAGTTTTGTGGGCAGAAATGTGCCAGGCACTTCCTCAGCCACGTGGTCAAGGTTCAGCTGTGATAAGTCACGTTGATCACCTATACCCTTGACACATAGACTGTCCCCTCCCTCGACAGGGGCCTAGGCTAAGGAGAAAGGGAGTGCTCCTAAGAGCTGTCAAAGTCATCAAAAACAAAGCAAGACTGAGAAACTGTCACGCCTCAGAGGAAACTAAGGGGACACGTGACAGTTCAATGTCAGGGGTCCTGAATGGGACTATGGCAGTGAAAGTCATGAGGTAAAAATCCAAGGAAATCTGAGTATGGATTTCTGTTAACAATAATTGTCAATGCCAGGCAGTGGTGGCACACGCCTTTAATCCCACCACTTGGGAGGCAGAGCCAGGCAGATCTCTGTGAGTTCAAGGCCAGCCTGGTCTACAGAGTGAGTTCCAGGACAGGCTCCAAAGCTACACAGAGAAACCCTGTCTTGAAAGAACAAAAATAAAACAAACAAACAAAAACAAATAATATCTATCAAAACCTGTTTAATACTTGTAAACAAATGTGAGGTGGTGGTAGTACACGCCTTTAGTCCCGGCACTTGGGAGGCAGAGGCAGGCAGATCTCTGAGTTCAAGGCCAGACTGGTCTGTAAGAGTTCCATGACAGCCAGAGCTACACAGAGAAACCTTGCCTTGAAAAACAAAACAAACCAACAAACAAAGAGACAAGAACCCCAAACAAATGTGCCGTCACTAGTGCAGGATGGTGACACAGGGAGCTGGTGTAAGTAAGGTTAGGAAAAGTCTCTGTACTGTTTTCAAGAAAAATAAAGCTGTTCTGACAAACGTGGTCACACATACTTTAATCCCAGCACTCAGGAGGCAGAGGCAGGAGGATTTCTGAGTTTCAGGACAGCCAGGGCTACAGAGAAACCCCATCGGAAAGAAAACAAAGTAAAGTTCTAAAATGTAAAAGATTTTAGTATTGGGAGCTGGGATGAAAACCCTGTGGAAGGCTCATCTCTATCCAGCCTCTGCTCTTGTCTTTTCAACCTTCTGCAGTCCAGCCTTGTCTCAGCCCTCTGTGGTTCAGCCTTGTATCTAATCTCCCACTACCTGCTGCTTACAGTAAGCTCAATAAGGAAAATGGAGGTACACCATCCAGTGAGGAGGCTCAGTAGGTAAAGGTACTTGACAACCCAAGTTTAATCCCCAGGACCCACATGATGAAAGAAAGAACTAACTCCCCCTAATTGTCCTCCAAATGGCCTCGAACTCATAAAGATCCACTTGCCTCTGCCTCCCGAGTGCTAGGAACAAAAAGAACAAAGGTTGTGGTGCACACCTTTGATCTCAGCACTCAGGAGGCAGAGGCAAGAGGATCTCTGAGTTCCAGGCCAGCCTGGTCTACAGAGTGAGTTCCAGGACAACCATAGCTAAACAGAGAAACCCTGTCTCGAAAACAAAAGCAAACAAACAAACGAACAAACAAACAAACAAAAAAGAGGTAGGCAGATCTCTGTGAGTTCAAGGCCTGCCAGGTCAATACAGTGAGTTCCAGGACAGCCAGAGCTGTGGCTATGTAAAGAGACCCTACCTTAAAGACAGATTTAAAAAGAAAAATAAAACAGATGTGGGAGAATGTCCCACCCACCAAGGAGACTACTGAGCAGGAAAAGCGGAGTGAAGTTTTCTCAATACCTTAAGTGTCTCCATCTATATCATCTGAAACCCCTGGAGGAAAAGACACAAATCATAAAGTACACTGTGAACCCAGGGACTCTGCATGATCCATTGACCTGTGGGTCTCAGGAGCCCAGTCAGACTGCTCCAGTTCGCCCTGGGATACTCCAGAACACTGTAGGATTAATGAAAATAAAACTTGCCTCATGGTATACAAAGAAACCAACAACTAAACAAATGCTCAGCTTTGCATCTCTGCCTTCCCCCTGATTTCCAGGTCCTACACTCACATCCTGGCCTCACCTTCACATTCCAGTAAAAACGGCACCAGCACTCAACCAGCGGGTCAGCGTATAAAGCTCACTTTCCCTGGGCTGGGCAGCACATGCCTGTGACCCCAGCACTGGGGAACCCGAGGACGACCGGCCTCGAGTTTGAGAGCAGCCTAGGCTACAATAAAACTGTCTTGACAAAACAGGAAAACAAGAGAATTTCGGGCTGCCACTAGCAGGGTGGGCCACACCTATAACCTCAGCACTTGGGAGACCACTGCTGCTCAAGGAGAGCGAGCTACTTCGAGAGAACTGACCTAAAGCAAGCAAACAAACACCCCAAGGCCTTATCTTGACTCTGCCTTTTCCACACTCACATGTACACTCAATTCACTGGCAACTGAAGCCAAGCGAGTTCTGCCTTCGAAACCATGTCAGTTCTCTCATCAAGACTACAGCAGCAGCTTCCTGTGTGTGCGCCTCCTTACGTGAGGCCTATTGTTAGTTTTCCAGAGCAGCCACATCAAACCTTAAAGTGCACAAGCGTGTTAGATGACGTCATTCCTCTGCTTACAATTTTCAAACTGCTTCCCATCACACTGAAAATGAAAGCCACCCACAGAAGGCCCTGCCCTGAGTCTCTGATGCCTCTGGGACCCCACACATTCTGACCCAGCCCTGTTTCCTTCCTCACTGTTCCCAGAACATGTCAAGCTCATTGCCATAGCAGGGGTTTTCCTCTCGTTGGTCCCTCTGTCTGGGATTCACTTCCTCCTGACACCCACATTGCTCACTCCTCGGCCATCCAGATGTTAGAAGCTCACACTGACACTCTGTGGGAGCCCCCCCCCCCCCCTCCCCATATCCCTTTATCTGTACTCTAGAAGCGCCTAAATCTCCTCAGTTCGTAGCACCCTACTGTCAAAACACGTATTTATTTACTGGGGGAGCCCACATGTGCCACAGTATGCTTGTGGAGGTCAGAGACAACTTGAAGGAGTTGGTTTCCCCTTCTACCATGCGGGTCCTAGATGAAACTTGGGTGGTCAGGCTTGGAGGTAAGCATCTTCACCCACTGAGTGCTGTCTTTTCACGTCAAAAAAACACTCACCAGTGAGTTCCAGGCCAGCCTGGTCTACATAGTGAATCCCAGGACAGCTAGAAGTACATAATAGAGAGACCTTGTCTCAAAACCCAAACACAACAACAAGAATTACCCGGCAGTTCTAGCTATGAGTGGTGGCACACACTCAAAATTACGGCATCTGGAGGATGGAGAGGGAGGATTATCCTGAATTCAAGGTTAGCCTGAGCTACAGAATAAGTTCCTGTTTAAAACAAGACAAAACAAACAAACAAATAGATAAAAGGGCTGAGGATCTATAACTTGGTGGTAGGGCCCTTGCCTAGCATATATGAGGCCCCAGGTTCAATTCCCCAGGAACAAAATACACACACACACACACACACACACTCACACTCACACTCATACATACACACATGCTTGGATTAAAGGCTAATCTTACTTTTAATCATGTTTGTATGTGGGTCTATGTTAGAGTATGTGTACCTGAGTGTGGGTGTCCATGAAGGCCAGAAGAGAGCATTGGGTCCAATGTGCACCCAACACAGAGGCCAAGAACCAAACTCTGCCCTCTGCAAGAGTAGTAAGCATTTGACCTCTGAGCCATCCCTCCCCCCTTCATGCCCCTCCCTTTTTGTTTTTTTGAGACAGACTCTTGCTATTTAGCTCATGTCGATCTTAAACTTCCAGCAATCTCCCATCCTCAGCTTCCCAAGTCCTGGGATTGCAAGCCTGTGCCACCATGGCCAGTTTCAAAAAAAAATTTTTTTGTTGGTTTTTTGAGACAGGGTTTTTCTGTGGAATAGTCCCAGCCATCCTGGAACTCACTCTGTAGATCAGGCTGTCCTTGAACTCACAGAAATCTGCCTACTTCTGTGTCCTGGGACTAAAGGTGTACACCGCCGCCACCCCACCAGTTTCAATTTTTTTGAGTGCCAGCATGATGCTCACAAATTGAAAATTCCACACCACGAAACATTATTTCATGCATGCACCTGCACTCAAACACAAGCATGTACACACACTCACACACAAACATGTACCTTTGACTTATGTACAAGCTATATATAAATGTCATGTTTACACTTGGGCAGCATCTCCATGAGAAATCTTATTATGTATAAGCAAATCTAAAAAAAAAAAAAAAACAATTCCACACCCCAAACCCTCAGGCCCCAACATTTTGATAAGGGAATGCTTACTCACCCTACTTACTTGTTCTTAATCACAAAACCACCACACCCACGAGAACAATCGCATCACAAGGAACACAGCACCATCTCCTGTTGAAATTGCCAACTCCCCTGAGCTGCAAGTTACCTGGTGTTTACAGACCTGTGTTCTCATCCAAAATTGTGCACTCCCACCATGTCCCTGTGTCCGTACTTAGTCCCGGGGGCTTCAGGAAAGCTCAGGAAGCACATTTAACATCTAAAAGACTTTCCTCTTGGGCACTGGGGAATGGCTCAGTCAGTGAAGGGCAGCCAAGGAAGTATGGGGACCTGAGTTCAGACCCCAGCACACATACAAGTTTGGCATTGGGGTACACTCCTCTGAAACCCTAACTGAGCATGGGGAGTGGATGGGAGACAAAGACAGGCGGATCCCTAGAGTTAGAGTTCATCACCACCGGTTAGCACAACTGATGAGCTCCAGGCTTAGTGAGACGCTATCTCAAAGAACGGACAGAGAGGGCCAGTGAGATGGCTCTGCTTGCAGCTGGAAAATGTTCCTGAGTTCTATCCCTGCTCTCAAGTGAAGATGGAAGGAGAGAACTAACAAAGTCATTCTGACATCCACACACATGCCAGGGTGTGCACACTTGCACACATGTGTGCACACACACACTAATAATAAACACAATTTTAAAAATAAGAGAGCTGGATGCTGGGCGGTCGTGGCGCACACCTTTAATCCCAGCACTCTGGAGGCAGAGGCAGGCAAATCTCTGTGGTGGTATTGTGTTCCCCAAAATATTGTGTATGCTAATAAACTTATCTGGGGTCAGAGAACAGGACAGCCACAATATTAAACATAGAGGTTAGGCAGTGGTAGCATACGCCTTTAATCCTAGCATTCCAGAGACAGAAATCCCTCTGGATCTCTGTGAGTTCAAGGCCACATTGGAAACGGCCAGGCACGGTGATACACACCTTTAATCCCAGAAAGCCACACCTTTAATCCCAGGGAGTGGTGGTAGAAAGCAGAAAGGTATATAAAGCGTGAGGACCAGAAACTAGAGGCTTTTGCCCTGGAGAGGCATTTGCCCTGGAGAGGCATTTGCCCTGGAGAGGCATTTGGCCTGGAGAAGCCTTTGGCCTGGAGAAGCATTTTGGCCTGGTTAAGCATTCAGGCTTCTAGCAGCAGTTCAGCTGAGAGTCATTTGGATATGAGGACATAGAGGCTTCCAGTCTGAGGAAGCAAGACCAGCTGAGGATCCGGCAAGGTGAGATAGCTGTGGCTTGTTCTGTTTCTCTGACCATCCAGCATTTCACCCCAATACCTGGCCTCAGGTTTGATTTTATTAATAAGACCTTCTAAGATTCATGTTACAAATCTCTGTGAGTTCGAGGCCAGCCTAGACTACAGAGTGAGTTCCAGAACAACCAGAGCTACATAGTGTGACCCTGTCTCAAAAAAAACCTAAATAAATAAGTGAAAAGAAATAAAAATAAGACAGACAGCAATTGATAGAGGCACCCTATCTTGACCTCTGGCTTCATATGCATGTACGTGTGCACACACATATATACCACAGCCACACACACTCTAAATCAACTTAAAAAGGTATCATTTGATATCAAGTCATCTTACTCACACACTATCAGGCTTTGGTAGCTCGGCTGACAGCTTGTACTCTAGGTCCCACCCCAGCACTTCATGAAACTGCATGATGGTGCACACTGGGAGAAGTTCAAGGTCAGTCTATGCTACCTGAGATGCTCTCAAAAAAACAAAAAAACATTTGTAATCACTCATTTATGCCAGACACCGGGTGCCATCCCCACTAAAAGATACACCTGGGGAGGCAGGGCTGGCTCCCCCTGGGCTACTCCCTGAGCGGTAAAAAGGTGCTGGTGTGGAGCAGGATGAAAGCATCAGCGAACTGAAGTGGAAGGCCCCCTGCACCACCACCTTCCTGTGTAAATGACAAGTCACTTCCTCCTCTGGGTCTTCCTTTCTTGACCTATAACACAGGGACATTAACATGACCAGCTGGAAAATGTCAAGATGGAGCTCTGTTACAGGCAGAGGCACACCGGGGCTTCTAAGCCTCAGGAGCTGTGACTACGATGTCTGTGCACTCCAAGGCCCCTTAGTGTGCTCTGCCCTGAGGTGGGGGTAGTGTGCTGTGGAAGCTGCCTTGCACCGCTCCACCTTGCCAGGCCTCTCCATGGGACAGAGCATCCTCATGCTGACGATGAAGCACCATTTGGGGGATTTCCAGCCATGAGCAGTACTCGGGACCTTTTCTCCCCAGAACCTGGCATGGAAGCTAGTTGTCAACTGCATTTGCTGCTCCACAACACCACTCTTTCCTCTCTGGCCACAGCTTCCCCACTTCCTCTCTGCCCCTCTCCAGCCTCAGCCCTCCAATCCTTTGTCACCCAGTCCAAAGGGTGACAAGATTTTTCCTTCCTTCTTGTGGTAAGTTACTAGGTCTAGGAATATTATCCTTATTGACTTATTTATTTAGAAATAGGAGCTTACTATGTAATCCTGGCTGTCCTGGAACTTCCTATGTAGACCAGGCTGACCCCAAATTCAGAGATCCATCAGCCTCTGCCTCTGGAGTGCTAGGATTAAAGGCATGCGCAACATCAGGCTCTCCTGAATATTTTTATATTAACCCTCCTCTTCATCCCCATTGCCTTAGCTTCAGCCTTGATTTCTGCAAAGCTCACACTTGCATTCACCACCTCCAACCCATTGAATCGACAGTCGGAAGAAAGCATCATTCTCAGCAGGTCATTTATGTGTAAAGTCCCTCAACAACTTGGTCACCTTTGAAATAAAACCTGAACATCTGTGTATTTAGCACATGCAAAGTCCTCTATAAACAACCCAGACTGCCTCTCCAGCTGCACTTCCCACCCTCACCCCCGCCTCTCCAAGACCTCAATCCACTCACACTATTTATCTTTTTGCCATACCCCGGACCCTGTGTATATCTAAGCCCACCCGCCAATTCCATCAACATTGGGTAAGCCCCACCCACCCTTCAGCTCCATGGTCCAACTCAGAACCATTACCTCCATAAAACCACCTCTGGTCCTCTCCTTCTACCCTCTTATTCCACTTACTTCTCCTCCTCCATACACCCCTCCCTTAGGTCTTTTCTTTCCCCCTTTATTACTGGGAGGAAGTCAGAGGACAACTCTATGGAGATGGTTCTTTCCTCCCACCTTCTGTGGGTTCTGGGGATAAAATTCAGGTTCCTGCACTTGCACAGTAAGCGCACAGTATCTGCTGAGTCAGCTTGTCAGCACTCTTTTTAATTAGTTCTTTAAGTCTTTCTCTGTGTGTATGTATGTGTGTGTATGTAGGTCAGAGGATGACTTTTGGGAGTTGGTTCTCTCCTCTGTCACTTGGGTCTCAGGGACTGAACTCAGGTCGTCAGGCATGGCAACAAGTGCCTTTATCTGCTGAGCCACCTCTACAGCCCAACTTTGAGGGCTTTTTTTAAGATTTACATTTATTTATTTATTTATCTATCCACCATTTATTTATTTATTTATTTATTTATTTATTTATTTATTTATTTATTCCGAGGCAGGGTCTTTCTATGTAGCCCTAGCTGTGCAAAAGTGCACAATGTGTACTAGGCTGGCCTTGAACTCCCAAAGATCTGCCTCCCTCTACCTCCCAAGTGCTGAGGCTAAAGGCATGTGCCACCACACCCAAACTTAAAGATTTCCTCCTTTAATTTTTCTTTTTTTTTTTTTTTTTTTTTGGTTTTTCGAGACAGGGTTTCTCTGTGTAGCTTTGCGCCTTTCCTGGAGCTCACTTGGTAGCCCAGGCTGGCCTCGAACTCACAGAGATCCGCCTGACTCTGCCTCCCGAGTGCTAGGATTAAAGGCGTGCGCCACTAACGCCCGGCTCCTCCTTTAATTTTTAAAAATTATTTTATATATATGAGTGTTTGCCAGTACCATATGTATGCCTGGTGCCTGCCGAGGCCAAAAGGGGCATCAGGTCCCCTAGAACTGGGGTACAAATGACTGGAGATATCACATGGCTGCTGGGAGATGTAGCCAGGTCCTCTATAGCCAGTACTCTTAACGGCTGAGCCGTGTCTCTAGCCCCAAGATTTATTTTATTTTTAGGTGTGTGTGTGTGTGTGTGTGTGTGTGTGTGTGTGTGTGTGTGTGTGTGTGACAGAGAGAGAGAGAGAGAGAGAGAGAATGTACATGTGAGTGCAGGTGCCTGAGGAGCCCAGAAGAGGGCATCGATCCCCAGGAGCCAGAGTTATAGGTGGTAATGAGCTGTCTGTGGGGGCTATGGGGGCCAGGAACTGAACTTGGGGCACCTCTCCAACACCCTTATGTCTTCTGAGACAGGGATTTGCTGTACAGCCCAGGCTAGCCTCACACTTACCAAACCTGCTACCTCTGCCTTCCAGTTTCTGGGATCCCAGCACACCCAGCTCACGGTGCTTGCATCTGTTCAGGGACTCATCCTGGCAGAGCCCTCACTGGCTCAGGGGTCTTAGATGTCTCGTCTCTCCAGCTGGACCACAGGCATCTCGGGAGAAAACACGGGACTCTTTTCCTGCCATCCCTGGCTTGCCACAACAAGTGCTGCTGCATACTTGGCAGTTGATAATGAATACTGAACAAAACAGTCTCAGTTTTCTCTCATTGGGGCCATTTCTCAGGGGTAATCTATGAATGCATTCCTCATGACTACCTGTCATGCCTACACTTGGAGTCATTTCCCATTGACAGCCTACCTAAATTGGTCAGTCCTAACAACTGCATGCACCTTGATCTGGGTGTGTAGAAGTATAGAATGTTTTTTCTTTTTTTTAAATTCTGACTCTGAATTCACATCTTAAAAGAAAAAAAAAAAAACATCAATCTTCCCACACAAACCTTGCCTAACAGATAATGTTGCCTTTTAAAGCTTCTTCTTACCCCAAATAGCAGTATAGCCAAACACAGACCCACAGAACCTGGCTTCAAAACCTCCAAGCCCAGTATATATTGGAACTCAGAATTTGGGGCACTCTAGGATGATAAGACATTACCTGCACCATTGCGGTAAAAATCCCAGTAGAAGCTGAGGCGCAGTACAACTTATGAATAGCAACACTTGGATAAATAAAGTCTATAAATAGACTCATATCGGTAAAAGGAAGTTTCACTGCCAAATCTAGCTCGAGCCAAACAAAACTTCTTTACAGCCCTCAAAGCTTTGGAGAGTTAGAACCGCTGATGAAACACTGAAGATGGTGGTGATGAGTGTGGCCGGCTACATCACCATGTGCTAGAAAGGACTATGAATCTATGTTCACATATATGGCATAACCAACACCCATCTGTACAACACAGGCATATCTCTACGGTTCGGATGCAGCTTGTCCACGAGGCCTCTCTGGAAGGTTAGCCTTCATTTAGCAAAGCTGAGTGGTAGTGGAACTTCTGAAAGCTGAGGCTCTGAGGTGATCTGATCAACCGGAGATGCTAGTCTCAGGAGGGATTAAGGTTGTTCCTGTGGGACACCAGTCAGTCACCTCAATAGCAAGTCCTTACAGAAAGAACAGCCCTCCAGGCAGTGGTGGCAACATGCCTTTAATCCCAGCACTGGGGTGGGGGAAGATCTCTGTGAGTTCAAGGACAGTCTGATCTACAAAGAGAGTTCCAGGACAGCCAGGGCTGCACAGAGAAACCCTACCTCAGGGGGAAAAAAACAAAACAAACAAACAACAAAAAAAAAACCCTAGTCCTTAAATCCTTCTGGCTTCACAGTGTGGCCTCTTCTACACACACTAACACACACTGTGAACAAACTTGGACCTTTAGCCTCCAAAATTGTAAGAAGAAACATCTTCTAAAAATAATTTTAACTAAAAAATATAATTATACCATTTCCCCCTATCCCTTTCCTCTCTCCAAACCTTCCCACACAACCCCTTTTCCTTCTCTCTTTCAAACTCATAGCCCATTTTTAAAATTTTTCTTTATACATTATGCAGCTTCAGGGTTTTTCGGGTTTGTTGTTATTGTTTGGTGAGACAGGGTTTCTCTATGTAGCTCTGTCTGGTCTGGAGCTCAGTAAATAGACCAGGCTAACCTCAAACTTACATATCTACCTGCCTCTACCTCCTGAGCGAGTGCTGGGATTAAAGATGTGCATCATCACAGCCAGCCAGGAACTGTTTAAAGTATCAGAAAATAAAGATCTATAAACGTAAAGAAAATCTGGGGGCTGAAGAGATGACTCAGTGGTTGTTGTTCTTCCAAAGGACCCAGGTTCAATTCCCAGCACCCACATGGCAGCTCACAACCGTCTATAACCCCAGTTCCAGGGGATCTGACATCCTCACACAAACATACATGCAGACAAAACCCCAATGTACATTTAAAAAAATACATAAATCTTAAAAAAAAAAGAGGCACCCTTATATAGGCAAAACACCAATTCACATAAAATAATTAATAAATTAATTTTTTTAAAAACCCAAAAAAAAGAAAGAAAATCTGGAAGGGTACACAGCAAATATCTAATAATGGTCATTTCACTGTGCTGATGTTTCTCTTTTTGCTTATTTCTGCTTTCTTTTTCATTTTGTTTTGGTTTTATTTTTGCAGTGGGCCTCATGTAGTCTAGGCTAGTCATAAACTCACTCCGTAGAAGAGAATGACTTTGAACTTCTGATCATCTTGCCTTCACCTACCGAGAGCTGTGGCTACAGGTGTGTGCCACTAGGGCCGGACAGTTCATACAGGGCCATGGGTCAAACCTCCAGCTTTGTGCACATGAGGCAAGCACCCCACCGATTGCGCCACATCTCAGCCCTAATCTGTGGTTTTCTTCTTACATAAAGACACAGGCTTTAGAGTCAGAAACTTAGGTTCAGTTGCCTCTGACTGTGTGTGACCTAGAACAAGCTATCTAACCTGCAGCTCTGTTTCCTCGGCTGAAGAAAATCAACCGCATCTTCCTCCTACAGTTATGTCTTTTTCCATAGTTAACTTGAAGCCATCCTTCACTCAGTAGCCCAGGTGCTCTAGAAGTCAAATGAGGCCTGGAGAAGGCCCAAAACTACAAAATGAAGATGACAGACGAGGCCTCAAGGCCTGTTTCAAATACTTGATGCCAGGCCTACCACCCATGTGGAGTCTGGGCTTTCATTGGAAAGTAAATTCATGTAAACTTAAACCTGAATCAAAATACCCTATTCTGGGCTTGTAAGATGGCTCAGATGGGTAAAGCTCTCACCATACAAGCCTGATGACCTGAGTTCAATCCCTGGGACCCATATACAGGTAGAAGGAGAGAAATGACTCCATAATGTTGTCCTCTGACCTCTACAGGCGCACTGACACACCATACCCCCCCCACACACACATTAATTAATATTAAAAAAAAAAACAGAAACAAATTGAACATGCTGATACACACCTTTAATCCTAGGACTCACTTTGTAGACCAGGTTGGCCTCGAACTCAAAGCAAAGGCGGGTAGATCTTTGAGTTTAAGGCCAGTCAGGTCTACATAGTGAGCTTCAGTCTAGCCAGGGCTATATAGTAAGACCCTGTCTCAGGGTAAAAAAAAAAAACTTTTGAGGACAGAATGTTTTATACTATAGATGCCCTGTCCAATAGTGTGGCCATTAACTACACTAAACACCTAAAATGTGACTACAGCAAATGAGAAACTCAGTTTTAAATTTCACTTTATATAAGGTACCAGCACATACAGCTGGTAGCTATCAGAACTATCGGTGCAGATTTGGGCCTGTTCCCTCCTCTGGGGACGGCCAGACATCAGGGTTCACTGTAAGCAGGGGCCATCCAGCTCAGCCCTCCTGTCTCTTTAGAGTCCCCACAGGATGCTCTACACTTGGGTGGGTCCCAGGTCAAGCTGTGGTCCCACTCTATGCTCTCTCCCTGAGCTCTCCCTGCAGTCGGCAGCAGCCTCCATCACTCTGACCTCATCCACTCACCCTTCTTGTGGGGCCTCCGAAGGGAGTCAGCCAAGTGTCTCTTCATTCTCACAGCTGCTGTTCTGCAGCCAGGCTATCACCTCCTCATTTGCTGCCACAAGAGCCTAAAAGGTCCTCCCATTTCTTCTTGCCCAATGGAGTCTCTGGTCTTGGCCACATGAACCTGATTTCATCTTTCTGTTCCAAAACTTTCAGGGTTAGACGATGCCTGCAGGTTAAGGCCCAAACTGGTTCAACTGGCACCCAAAGCCCTTTGCATATTGGCTTTACTCTCCCTCATTACTTCACCACCAGACATCTCAGTCGACCAGGACAGGCTCCCACCCACGCCCCCCCACACACACTCCTACTTCCACCATGAAGCCTCTCCTACTTTCTGTAGAACCCAGCCTCAACTCCTGCCCTGCTCACCCCCAGAGTCTTCCAACAGGTGTCTCTGTAAGTTCAGAGGCCCCTGTTTGGCACTTTTAGAGACAGGACTTCAGGGAAAACCTTAGGTTTTGGAATAAAACAGGTGGATATTTTCCTGGCTCCATCCATTACATCATATAAGACCTCAAGCACTAACTTTGTTTCCTCATTTGTAAAATGGTACGAGAGTGAATGATCAGCGAATGCACAGCCATGATGCCTCATACCTGTAACCACAGCACACTGGAGGCTGTGGCAGGAAGACTCTTCAAAGCCAGCCCTGGAGTCACAGTGTGTCCCAGACCAGAACAGGCTACAGAGTAAGACCCTGTCTCAAAATAAAGAGCACTATGTCTGGTACACAGCAGACACTTGGAAGTTTGGCTCTGCTCTTTTCCCCTCCTCCATTACTACTAACCCCCACACCTCTTGATGGAATGTCCTGTCACAATAGGGTATTGGACTATATGCCTTATGGGCTGGAGATGGCTCAGTGGCTAAGAGTCCTTGCTACTCTTGCAGAGAACCTCAGTTTACTCACCTACATCAGGCTCTTGTAGAGGATCAAGGTAAAGATGCAGCTCACAACCACCTACAACTCTATCTCCAACAGATCAGACACCCTCTTCTGGCATAGGGTGCATCTTGCCCCAGGCCCTTTCCCTCTCTCCATTCACCCCCTCTGCTGCTCCCTGGATGCCAGGGAGTGAGTGGCTTTCTTTGACCATGTTCTTCCAGTGAGATGCTTTTGCTTTACCAGAAGTCTAAAGCAAATAGAATTATGGACAAAGAGAGAGAGAGAGAGAGAGAGAGAGAGAGAGAGAGAGAGAGAGAGA